>PVKA01030112.1:0-27625 GCA_004027165.1 Ctenomys sociabilis
AAAAAAAAAAAAAAAAAAAAAAAAAAAAAAAAAAAAAAAAAAAAAAAAAAAAAAAAAAAAAAAAAAAAAAAAAAAAAAAAAAAAAAAAAAAAAAAAAATCAATGAATTGAGTTATTTCTCTGGAAGATTAAATAAAATCTAGAAACTCTCAGCCAACCTTCAAAAACAGGAAAGACTCAAATCTCTGCATTTAGGAACAAAAAAGTGAAATCACAGTCAGTCCTGCATCAATCCTGATGATCATCTATGCCAATTTCAAGAACTTGCACTATAAAATAAGATAGAAAACAGAAGAGATGGACATATTCCTACATACATATGAGTTTATATCTGAGTCAAGAAGATATAAAAATTCTAAGTAAACCAATGTCATTCAATGAAATTGAAGATGTAATTAAATACCTACAAAGCCCAGGCTCTGCTGGATGCGCCGCTGAATCCTGCAAGGAATTTAGAGAAGACATATGCTGCTGCTTCTCAAACTCTCTAAAGAAATGAAAGGGGAAGAAGTACTTTCAAATTAATTCCTAAAGGCAAGCATTCTCTGATGCAGAGAGAGAGAGAGAGAGAGAGAAGGGTCAAACCTAAAAAAAAAACTACAGCGCAATCTCCTAGTGGACAGAGATGCAAAATCCCCAAAAAGACTGGCAAACAAAATTTGGCAAATCATCAAAGATTATGCAACATGAGTGGGGAGGATACACCCCACAGACATAGGGATGGTTCAACATACACAAATTAATAAATATAATACACCATATTAACAGAGCCAAGGACAAAAGTATATGACCACCTCAATAGATAGAAAAAGCATTTGACAAAGTCCAACACACATTCATGGCAAAAACTACAGAAAATTAGAATAGATGGTCTTTATACTAATCTGATAAAAGCTATCTATGAGAAACCAACATCCACCATCAAACTAGATGGACCAAAACTGAAAGCTTTATTGTAAATTCAGGAATAAGACAAAGATTTCCACTATCACCATCCCTATTCAATATAATTCTGATAACATTAGCCAGAGTAAGTAGACAACCAAGATAAGTTAATGGGATAAGGATAGGAAAGGAAGACATTAAGTTACCATTATTTGAAGATAATATAATACTCTACATAGAAGGCCACAAAAATTCCACCAAAACACTTCTAGACTTAATAATTAAATTGAGTAGAGGGCTGGGGAGATGGCTCAGTGGAATAAGTGCTTCCATGGCAAGTGCAAGGGCCTGAGTTCAATCCCCAGTTCTACCAAAATAAATAAATAAATAAATAAATAAATAAATTGAGTAGTATAGATGGGTTTAAAAAAAATCAACTCTTGCAAATCAATAGTGTTCTTCTATACACTAGTAATAGACTCACTGAGAGAGTAATAGCCTTTCACAATAGCATTCAAAAAATGAAATACCTAAGAATCAATCTAACAAAGTAAAAAACTTTTATGTTTGAAAACCACAGTATTCAAAAAGGAAATCAAGAAAGGTATCAAAAAATGGTTCTGGGCAGAAAGAATCAATATAGTAAAAATGGTCAAACTTCCAAAATTCTTATACAGATTTAATGCAATCCCAATCAAAATATCAATAGCATATCTCCCAGAATTAGAGAATATAATCCTAAAATTCATCTGGAACCAGAAGATCTAGAAGAGCTAAAGCAATTCTGGGCAATAAAAATGGAGAAGACATCATAATCCATGACTACAGAGCTACTGTGATAAAAACAACATGATACTGGGGAGAAAAAACAGACCTGGGAATCAGGGGAACAGAATAAAAAGTGCAGACACAAGTACAAACATATTTAACCACCTTATCTTTGTCAAAGGAGTCAAACACCTTCACTAGAAGAGGGATAACCTCTTTGAGAAACAGTGCTAGAGGGGGATGGGGAGATGGCTCAGTGGAATAGGTGCTTCCCTGGTAAGTGTAAGAGCCTGAGTTCAATTCCCAGTTCTGCCAAAAAGAAACAAAACAAATGGGTAGGAAAACTGGTTCTCCACAAGCCAAATACTAAAACTAAACTCATATCTTTCTCCATGCACTAAACTAAAATTGAAATGGATCAAAGATCTAAGATGGAATTAAGATAGAAACGCTTGGCTAGAAAATAGAATAGGATATAACTCTTGAAGACACTGGTGGAGGCAAAGACTTTATTAATAAAATTTGATTGCATAGGAAATGCCACAATAAAAACAGATAAAGAAGTATTTTAAGACTTAAAAATATTGGAGAGAAGTTCAATCCTAAATGTAAATTCACACTAAAAGCTCTCTTCTCTTTAATTATTAAGAAGACTTGCCATATGGAATCATAAAGATTGTGACAGTCACATCTTTTCTTCTCTCTAAATCAGTCTGTGGAAACATTGCCTCGGTTCATCCTTCTCAAGTCACTGAATCTGCTCTGTACTTCAGTCTGACCCAATTCCATAACCACTTCTTATACACCTGTACTTCAGCTTGAGCAAGAAGCTCCCTGAAACTTCCTGGAATGCTTTGGCTTTATATTTCTGTTAACAGAGTTAACAGTGCAAGTGGTAAGTATCCTTGTTCAGCACTGCACTGGTCACAGTGTTAGGTACTGAGGGGTGGATGCAAGGAGCAACAAGGATAGAAGATGCCTTTTTCCCCATTTTCTTTTTTTTTTTTTTTTTTTTTAATTTCAAGAACAGCAAGGTTAAAGCAACAGGAAATTCAATAGGAATCACTCAAAAGTGCTCCATGGTACCATCTCCGATACAAGAATCTTCACTACTGTACCAAATCCACCCTACGTATCCATCCATACAGAGTAGCCAAGAGCTACATGCCTGCGCCTTGAGGTCTGGCTCCTCCAGCTGAAGATGCAAGCCTGAGAATTGGCCATGTTCTTTAAGCTTGTAATGTTTCCCTTCTCTCATGGTTAAAGTGGGAGTTACAATCCTAGTCTCTACTCCACGAAGCTGTTGTTTCAAGAGTTAAAAGATTTATAAAGCATTTTGTAAGTACCTGTCACTTGGCAAGCACTAAATAAATAAGACCTGTTAATTGTGGCATGCACTAGTGATTACTTTGCCAACAACTGTTATCATTTTTTCAATATATCCTGCCAATGATTTTCCATATTCCTCAAGCCTGCCTGTTCCATGTGCATGTGGAAAGCTGGAGGCTTCCTGAAGCTACTTGATTTTTCTTAACAAAGACAAGGAAACAGAAACATCCTCCACTGGAACCAGTGCAGGGTGGTACAAACTGAAGAAGAACAGAAGAGCCAGTGTTTTGTAGGCTTTTTCATTTTTACTTGTTCCTTTGTGCCTCTGCCATGTTCACCACTAGAAGCACCCTGAGCCGGGCATGGTGGCCCGAGCTGGGCGTGGTGGTGCATGCCTATAATCCCAGCACTCGGGAGGCTGAGGCAGGAGGATTGTTGTGAGTTCGAGACCAGTCTAAGCTACAAAGTGAGTTTAAGGCCAGCCTGAACTGCATAGTGAGACCCTGTCTCAAAAAGAAAAAAAGAAAAGAAACAGCACCCTGTACTTTGTTTATGGTCATCTAATAAAATGCATACTCAGAGAAAGGTAATGAGAGTATAGTCAACCCTCCACATCCATGGGTTCCATATCCAAATTCAACCAGGGGAGAATATTTGAGGGGAAATGCATCTGTACTGACCATGTACAGACTTTTTTTTCTTGTTATCAATTCCTAAATAATGATAAGTATTTACATAGCATTTACACTGTATTAGGTAGTATAAGTAATCTAAAAATTATGTAAAGTATGCAAATATACACCTTTTCATGTAAGGGATTTGAGCATTTGCAGATTTTGGTACCAAGAAGGTTCCTGGATCAAACCTTGAAAATACCAAGGAATGACTATGTGTCTGTGAAGAAAGGTCAAAAGTCTACTAAAAATGAGATCAAGGGCAGCCAGATTCTCAGTGGACTAAAGCACCTGTTTAGGAAGACACAGGGACTGGGATTCAATCCCTGCTGACCCCACCCCTGGGGCATAGTAGCATGCACCTGTAATCTCAGCGCTTGGTGGGCTGAACACAGGAGGATCACTATAAGTCTAATCTGTGTAGTAAGACCTGTAGACCCTGCACTAAATACATTTTTTTAACTAAGATCATGTAGTATGCACGATCTCATAGCACATGCATTTGCATGCATCTTGTTTTTCTTACTAAGATGCCTCAATGAAGGGTAACTTGTTTGTCAGAGATTTGTCATGGAGCATCACTTCGTTGTGGGACCCTGTGGGCTTGTGCAAAGGATCCATCTCCCCAGCCAGTGTTTTCATGTCCTTTACCCAGGCCCCAGGGTGTGACCAAGACAAGTCTCCTTTGTGTTACAGTTTTCTCTAGATCACACATAGGTAGTGTGAATCTTCTAACAAACCCATACTGGGTAGATCTACAGAGATGAAGCTCTAAAAGAGACCTATTTCCTCTCCAAACACCAAGCTAAAAAGAGAGCTAATTTCTTGTTCATTTTTTTTCTATAGCTGGTAAGAAAATTTTCTTTTAGCTCATTCCCTTGTGAGGGTCTCAGCTTCATATCAGCTCTCAACTACCACTACCAGTTAAGTGAGGGCCAGAGCCTTATCTCTTGTCCTCCACAACAAGCAAAAGCTGGTTACTGAGGCCAGCAGCACTCCTTCACTCTTTGGCTCCCAAGAGGCTCCCTGAATTTCCAGTAAGCTCAGCTCTGCATTTAGAAAGATGCTTGTTATGTTTTATCAATTAGTCTAGGAATTCATCAGAAGACTTTTTTACAAAATATCTATTCCTCTATAAAGAGCTGATGGACATCAGAAGCCTATTAGGGTAGCTGTCCATTAGATGCACACCCACCCCTCAGGCATTAGATCAATAAGCCAGCACAACAGGTAGCTCAGTATGCTTCTTTACAAAGTGCCTTTTATGTCCATTATAATCTTTGGTGACCTTACAACCTCAGAAAGTAAACATGACAAGGATGAAGATCTTCATGGAATAAAAAAGGAACAAATGCCCAGAGCACCATCAGGATTCTTCTAAAAATCCCTCCACATTTCTTAAGCTCCTACAATGAACCATACCACGTCAGACACTACAATCTAAAAAAATAAAGAAAATAAATTCCCTCCTACTAGCTGAATCCAATATACCTAGCTACAGTCCACAGAGTGAAGGATCAGAAGGAGACACTATATTTCCCAGATGCCATTGATGACCTCTGTATCTGGTACATGGTGGGGAATGTTATGCAAAGCTGGCTGCAGAGTTCCTCTTGCTCAGCAAAACGTATTGACGTTTACAATAAAACCCCTCCACAATGCAAAAACCGGAATCCAGAAAATCCAGTGGCATGAAGTGCTGAAGCTGCATTATGGCAAAGTTAATGAAAAGCAATAGAAGTCAGAAAGCTTTCCATTTACTGTAGAATGTGTCTGCTCGTGGGACTGAGGGACCCCATGGAGCCGACTGGTTTCTCTTGGCCTTGACAAAGAAGCAGGAGCACACTTTCTGATCAAAACCCTGCATGGAGTGGGTGTGAGCTGGTGGGAAGGGGAAGAGAACTTACGAATGCAAATATAAAAGTCTTACATGAAATATTAACCAACAAAGTATAACCCATGTTAAAATAATAATGGCACACACAGGCAAAGTTTTATTCTAGGAAGGCAGAAATGGCTCAAGGTTGTGATCTGGAAAGGAAAGCCATACTGATTCCTTAGTGGAAGAAATGGCATTTCACAAACTCTAATCTCTGGACTTGATTGTTCTTTAAAATTCAAACAAAATAGGGCTGGGAGTACAGTTTAGTGATGGATATTTGCCCTGTAGGTGTGAAGCCCTGGGATTAGCACTGCAAAACAAAAACAAAGTGCTATAATATGAATAACGACTCAAACTAACAACTCAGACACAAAAGAAAATGTCTCAAAAATGGAATTAGTAAAAACAATACTAGTGATAAAAAATACATATAAAATAATAATTTAATTTTGTTGAAACATTTTGTTGAAAGGAAAATTATTTTAAATTAATTTATCTTATTTTTGAGATTTTTAAATAGAACACAAGTAATAAATTATTGGAATTATATATGCAATTTTGTTTCTAATCCCATAAAATTTTGTATAATCAAGTAAACCATTAAAAATATACATTTTTGAGGAATCTTCTCTAAGGAGCAAAACATGACTGTACTATATGTGGGCTCATTGCATTGGGAGCAGCTTTAAAAAGCAGGCAAGGGACTGGAGGTCCCTTCTCTCCCTGTTCTAAGGAGCCAGAGTCCCAGAATTGGGGGTCACAAAGTAGAAAAGCTGGAGGACAGCTGGGGATCAAAGTGCCGTCTTCTTTCCTTCTCCCCATGGATTCCACAATTACTGTGACTGTGGAAAAAGTGATAGAATGGAGAAAGCAAGAACTCTCGCTGACTGACCCTAGCCTAAACATCTGCAAAGCCAGCTGGTGGGTGACAAATTCCCAGTGCTGGTTCCTAGACACAATAGCAGTGCCCAGGACCCTGACTGACAGGCACCAAAGGTTGAAAGCAGCTGTGCCCTGGCATTGCCAGTACATGTCCCCAGTTCCCCTGAGCTCCTGCCTAGGAGTTGCCCAGGGGTTCAGGGATGTCCACACAGCTCGGCCTTGATAGACAGCCAGGATCCTGGTGGAACAGACAATGTTTCTTTGGTCTAATATCATGGGTCTCCCCAGAACTCCCCAGCTGAGTCCCCCCCTCCCCCGAGATACAGGTGCACAGTATGCTTAGGGATGAGCTAGACATTCTTCATATTTAGAAGACAGACCAGAACCTCTGGGCTGCTCTCTAGCCTGGAAGGGAGAAAAATGTCTTGTCCTCCAGGAAATTCCAAATGTAATGCTGGATGGATTTCCCCAAGAGCCTACTCTCCATTGACAAAAGGGCCACATCAGACATTAGCTGCTGGACATTCTGATAGTCACTTTCACAGGGTGAGGGGTGGGTGTGGCCTTTTTTACACACTGTTTTAACTTGCACTCATTTTCATCACCCCTTGCTGCTCCTCACCAGCCAACGTTCTATTTGCAGAATGAGAGCAGCCAGATGTGGGGACACAGATGTGCAGCAAGTGCTGTCAGGGATTGGGGCAGTTGAGAAGTGTGGGAGGCTATAGCTTGAGCTGGAGGTTTGCACATATATGTTTTGAAGAATGAAATGTTGGGGAGTTAGTTAGAGATCTAAGCAGGAGTAAGCCTCACAGTCCTCTGCTATCATGATGGAATCAGAGACCTCTGCATAGGAAGCCACTGGGGTGGGGAGATGGCCACACGCACCAGATTCTCATTCCCCAGTCATGTAAAACAGAAACACATTGTAAGACTTTTGACTGATGAAAAAATATTTCTAATTACTCATAGTGATTTCAAAAGCCCTTTAATAAAGTTAGAAATAACACAGTTGGAATCTTTAGAGAAATAGTTGAAGAATATAGGAATGTGTTCATTACTGAGCAATTCCAATTAGAGTGTTGATGTTCATTACTGGCCCCAAGAAGCAGATACACACACACACACACACACACACACACACACACACACACACACACAAAATCACTTTTTGGGTTGAACAATCGAAGTAACCTACAGAAAATCTAACACCAGGATGACATAAAGATGTACAAACTGTGTCTTTACCTCAGAAGAAGGCGATCCAGGCCTCTGAGCCCTGACCATCACATGGATGGTGGGTTTTGCTTCTCCTCTGGCTCTGCTCTCTCCAAAGCCCCCTTCATTCTCGCTTCTCCACTACCCAGGTTCCACTGTTAGCTTGACATCATTTAACAATGCTGAGAATCACCATGGCATTACAGAAAGAGAATGGGCTTAGATTAGAACAATAGATGTGTGTCCTGTGTGTTGCTGGTAGGACTTCAGTTGCAGATGAGATTTACCTACTCAGCTCCTCAGTTTAGTTACTGTAGAAGTACCCAAGATTTGCTAAGAATGTTCCCCAGGAGGTGCTAGACATCTCTGTAAATTATGTTCTTTAAACTCAATGCCATTTCTATTTCCCAGATAAGAAAATAGGCTCAAAAGTGAGTTCACGAAGTCAGCAAGCTTCAGAACCTCCCAGATTTCAGATATAGATTCCAGAGCCTCTAACAACCACACTGTCCTGAAGATCAAGACAGCAGAGGGTCTGCAGGGGCCTCCTGAGCTGTGAGTGCTGTGGAAGCCTTCCGTCCCCCAGCCTTCCACCTAGAGCAGCAAGCGCCCACTGGTGGCTCAGGGTACAAGGTTACTCTCCTGCCCTAAATTGAGATTGACTTTGGAAGGAATGACCCCAGCCACTCCCAGGAGAGAGAATCCAAGGAAGATGGCACCAAGACAGACTCCTCAGCCATGACAGGACTCTGAGACCTCAACATGCCCCCCAAGAAGGAAGACGGTTCCCGGAGGGAAAGCCACATCCACGTAACCATCACAGATCCACTCTCATCAGTGCTGCCTGTCACTAATCAAAGCTTTACAAGGCTGCTTACGTCGGTTCAAATTAAATCAGAACAGGACCCGCATGACGAGATGCTATGAGGACTGAAAATCAAGTCTCTGGCAGTGTCACTACCTCACCCACCCACCCACTGATTTTTAAGATGACAAGGGTTTTGCTTTATTTTCACATCACTCAGACCTTTTAATTCAGCTAACAGTTACCAAAAAAATTTAATCCCAAATTAAAAATGTCACTGGTGAAGGATCATAATTATCCTGACGTTTTAAAAATTGGCAAGACAGTGGTTGCTAAGGGACTAGAGAGGTGAAGGAGAAAGGCAGTTAAGTGAAAGCAGTCTGAATCTAGAGTCTGACCTCTGTAGTGTCTGCCCAAATCCCAACCAGAACTGCCACCACACAACTGGTTTCTAGGGACCCTCCTAGGTGACTTCTATGATAGGACCCTGGTTGTCAGGCATCTGGGGACTTGCCAGAAATACACATTCTGGAATCTGGGAGGATCCTAGGTCATGTACGGCAGCAAGCCTGCAAGTGACTACAGTGCACACTTAATTGGTCACAGGATCACCCAGGACAGTTGGTTAATGGGTCAAGACCACAGCCTTGTTCCAGACCAACCAGCCTGGGCTTCTGGAATTACTTCTCCAGATGTTTCTAACAAACATCAATGCTTAACAACCAGGAAGTTTGATATCTGAGAGGGCAGACTTCACCAAAAACCACAGACTTTAAATGGAAACCAATAAGCAAATAAAAATTCCACTAGATGATGTTTTGAGATTGCCATTTGACAAAGACTGATTCACTTTAAAATCAGGGCTTATGGGATCCTTTTCTCCAAATGTTAACTGGGGACACACGGCTATAAACTCAGCACATCAGAAGATTGAGGCAGGAAGATGGAAAAGTTTGAGCCCAACCCAGGCAACTTAGCAACTTGGTGAGACTCCAACTCAGAACTGAAAAACATTTTTTAAGGGCCAATTCATAAGTCCCTAGAAAGAGCTCCCAAATCTTATTATACTAACAAAAAGTCACTTAATAATGTCAAAGTCTATCTCCATCTAGAAGAGTTTTTAACAAATGGTAGGAGCCCCTGATAATCAACTACAAATTATTAAGCAATGGACAGATACCTGTGGTTTATTTTGTTGTTTATTTTGTTATTTGTTCTTATTTATTTTGTTATTTATTCTTATTTGTTTGGGGTTTTTTTGTTATTTCTTTACTCTGAGGAACCTTTTCATTACAGTGGATGAGTCCTCTCCTTTCCACCAGTGAGTGGGACCCCCAGTGTGTGAAAGCAGATGGACAAAGACAAGAAATGTATATGTTTAATATAGGCCGGATCCCTACTTACATTTTGCCATTTAACGCCTGAATCTTCACAAGACGGGAAAAGACTGGGGAGCCACCCATATCCTTAACAGATCAAATTCAGAGGCTCCAAGAATCTAACTTTCCATGAGGTGGGAGAGGTGACTGAGCGTGGCTTCCCCTTACACTCCTTGGCTTTAGTTACCCACACAGGGACACTGCAACTCTCTCTTCATGCTCTGACTCCTACCTCCCAGCGCTTCCCACTGGTGCCAGAGAACTTTATGTTGGGTCCTTTGCTCTAGCTGAGACAAGATAAAGCTTTTGAAAGATAATATGGAAACCAAGACAACCAGTAGAAAGCACTTAGAAGCATGCAGTTCCAGAGCCAGACTAACTGTATTTAAATTCTTAAGGGCAGCAGATTAAAGCTCAGCAGATTAAAGCACCTGCTTAGGCAGGCGCAGTGAATGGGTTCAATTCCTGGCATGCCTTGCCAGCCTCACCCCCGCGGTACCCTGAGATGGTGATTGAAACTGGGTTTGGTAGTGTGCATCTGTAATCCCAGCAGGCGGATTACTAACAGTCCGATTTATATAGAGACCCTGTAGACCTTGTAGATCCTGTATAAAATACAAAAAAAATTAATTAATAATAAAAAATAAAGTCTTGGTTTGTAATTACCACTCCCTCTGTATCTGTAAAATGACTATAAATATATCCACTGAAACATTTCATAAAATAGTATCAGGCATGCAACTCTGTATATTGTACACCTGTGTTCAGTTTGGTTATATAATACAGATTTTAGCAAACCTAGCTAATTTGTTCCCTAGACTCATAAATTGTGTACTACTATACTCAGAATCACAAATTTCCAGAGAAGCTCAACTAGTCCAGCAAAATTCCACCTGGCTTCACCAATACAACTCACTTCATTTTTACAGGTGGCAAAAATGCATTCTGTCTGTAATTCTAACTAACTAAACTCAACTATACTTCAAAGTGTAAGCCCAACTATTACTTTTCTAAAACAAATATAATAATTTTGTGTAGGTACCCTATGTGATATAAAACACAGAATGTAATTTCATTTTTTAAGGGTTTTTTAAAATAATTTGATTGAGAAACAAATAATAATGAGACAGTTTTAAAACTGATTAATAGGATAGTTTCAATAATAAATACATTGCATATTGTTGTCTTAGCAGTTATTCATTGTACAAAATGTAAACATGATATCCTGTCCAGAAACACTATTAGAACAAATCTTTTTATTCATTGAATTAAGAGAATGTAATATATATCTGTCCTAACTATTTTGAATATACAGATACAAAATGGTCATTCAATTATATCCCCTTTTTTTGTTCAGTTTGTCAGAGAAGGGTATTCCATTGTCATATAAATATTGTAGGTGTGTGAATTCAGCAAAATATTCCAATATAGTCCAGTAGTCCATAATAGTAGTGGGTTATCTGTAGGATTGGCAATGTCAGAAATTGTTGACGTGAGCCTTTTACAGCTCAGTCTGTTAACCAGAATGTAATTTCAATTGAAAATATTCTTACAAAATAAAAAGAGAAAGAATAGAAAAAGGTAATGTTTGTCCAATTGAAAGGTTATAATGAAAGCTATTTACAAGGTACATTCATTGAATCCAGAACAAAAGTTAATTCATTGCAAAATCCTAGAAACTGATTTTTATGACATTATACATATGTAAAATTATCAAATCTCCTGCCCATACAAACAAATGTATAAAAACAAAAATCTAGTAGGCTAGAGAGATAGCTCAATGGTCTAAGCAGCTGTCTGCCAAGGCAAGGATCTGGGTTCAATCCCTGGTACTTCATGCTGTGCTGGCCCCCAAAACACCAGGTGCATGGAGCCAGCCACCAAAGACGGGCATGGCGGCACACCCTTATAATCCCAGCAATGGGTAGGCGGGGACAGGAAGCTCACTACAAGTCCAACCTGCACAGCAAGACCCTGTGCCAAATAGTTTTTTTTAAAACAAAAGAAAGACCTGGTAATATCTGCTCATGGATTCCTATGCTTGTAATTCAACTGATATGTCATGCACACATGCACACAAAATTATTGAAAAGTTCCACAAAGACATCCCATACTTTATTGTATAAAACACATAAATCATAATACATTTCTATAAAACTAAAGTGCATCTCTACATTAGGAAATATTAAACCTATTGGAGAAATTTTATGCTCACGTCTGATACTCTGAGTAACCACCTTAAAGATAATAATATACAATGTATTAACTATTGTTATTCTAGCATCTTGTTATGAAATCTTGTTTTTTTCCACAATATATAAAAGAAAATATCAAACCTCTAAATACTTTAATAATGCCTTACTCTTACTCAATATTTATACTTATTAACCACTTTTACCTCCATAATTTTCTTTAAGCTATAACAGAGCAAATTATGCCACTGTATTTGTATTTATTTTAAAAGAGAACATTGCTCAGTGTAAGTAGGCCTCCAAAGGAGACTGTGGAACCCGAGTACTGTGACTCCTATTCTGATACTCCTATTCTGGTTTGCAATTAATATTACGAAGGTACCTATATTGTCTGGAGAGTTAAAACATCCGGGAAAACATGTTTTACAATGTCAAGTCCTTCCTTGTACTGTCTTTTAATTGAAAACCAAATGTCCATTTGAGTAAAACAAGACCAAATAAAAGCTAATGGAGAAACTGACCACTTTTGTAAGAAAATTCTAGATGGCATAATCACACGTGTGTCTTCACCTCTCAGTGAGCTGAAGCGTAAACAAATCCCCCTCTTCCTAAATGTACTGCTCTCACGGGGACCAACACACACCGCCTCGGACACTGATTCCTTGAAAACCCAGTAGTCATCCTAGTGAGCAACACACAGCCCCGTTTGGGATGAACTGGAGATTCACGTATGAAACCAAAAGACAGCGGATGTATTTAGTAGTAACATTTCCAGCGCACTGAAGTCCTAAAAAAGAAAATAACTAAGGAATTTTTCTCTCGCACAAAAAGGGCTTCCCCTGATCATGACGTTTAGTATCTTAAACTAAAAGTCTTTAAATTTTTCACTATTCCCTTGGCTGTTGAGGTGAAAAGATCAGGCTCAAGCATAACGCTGAACATCAGCACCGCATGGTATGGTTTACAAAGTACTTTTTTTATTACATGTATGATGTCTGGGCGTATTTTCCAGCTACCTGATGATATAAGTGTAATTATCATCCCTGTGTCGCCGATGAAAACCATGAATCAACACAAGGACAGTGGTCAAGATCACAACGGAAACTGCAGGTGGAGATTCAGTCTCCTGAGTCCAAAGGCTATGTGGATTTTATTTCTCCTACATGGCCTACTCTAAAGCACACGCACAGGTGTGAACACACACACACACACACACACACACACACACACATTTTCCATCTCAAGTCCCTTCAGAAGACACCGATCCAAACACTGATTTCCTTCTTCACGCCTGAAACTAAGGCTGGGACCCTCGGGAATTCTGCCCTTCCCTAACTCCCCCGGGAGGACACAGGAATGCTTCTCATCCTCTTCTTGACCCCTGACAAAAAGAAAAGTCCCCAGCTGTAAGCTGGTCTTCCCAGCTGAGTCTGAAGCCCTAAGAAAAACGGTCTTCCAGAAACAAAGTCTACTGACCCAGGAAGGAAGGAACCTTAGCTTGAGCAAGAAGTTGTGAGCAAGAGAGAAAAAGCACAGCGAAACCCAGCTGGGAGGTGAGCCCCCTCCCTCCCCGCGCCCCTCAAGGTGAAGCCCCCAGAAGGCCTCAGAAGACCCCTCCCGCCCCCCGCCGCCCACGCGTACACTCACAGTTCGGGCTGCAGCTCCCGGGCGAGTCCGGCTGGGACTCGGTCTCCGCGCCCTCGGGCTTCGGGCTGGCGGCCCCGAGAGGCGCCGCGGGCAGCTCCGCGCAAGCTGCGGGCGGACGCGCGGTCTCTGCGCGCCCCGGATCCTGCTCCGGCCCTCGGGGACGCACGCGTGGGTCTCTGCGAGCTGCAAGAGCAGCCAGGGGCGCCTCGGGCGGTGGAGACGCGCCCGGCTGCACCGCGGTGCTGCGGGGCCGCGCCAGCGCGGAGGAGACCGAGCCCATCCCCGGGCCGGGGCTCCCGCGGCCCGCAGCCGGCCTTCGGAGGCTCCCGTCCGCCGGGCGCCGGCGCCCCAGCTGTCAGCTCCGCCTGCGACCGCCTAGCCCGGAGGAGAAGGCTGCAGCGAAGGCGGCGCCCACCGCACTCGCGCTCAGAGCAACCTGTCCCGTCGCGCCCGCCCGCCCGACAGTCGGCGCGAGCCGGCGGTCCGGAGTGGATGCGGACCCCTGGGGTCGGGGTGGAGGTACCAGGTCTGGAGGCGCTCCGGGGCTGGGAGGAGGAGGGCGTGGCACTAGGCGAGGGCTACTTCTCCTCTACTTTGTGCACTTATTGCTTCCTGACACATCTGGAAGTGTCAGTTCCCGGTGAGGGTGGAAGGTTAGGAGGGCGGAGGAGGAGTCAAGATTGTTTTCCTTTCCTTTACTCTTCTTAGAGCTAATGTCGCTGCTCTTGTTGGCTGCGCTTCTCTGACCCTGCTCGCCGGTGCCCTCCCCATGGCGAGGCCGTCCGCCTCCCCAGAGAGCTTTCTCCAGTGCCCTTAACCCTGGGAGGCTCCAGCTTCTCGCCTCCACAACTGCCACAACTTTTTTTTTTTTTTTTTTTTTTTTTTTTTTTTTTTTTACGGAACTGGGGATTGAACTCAGGACCTTGGCAAGCACTTATGCTACTGAGCTATCTCCTCTGCCCCGCTGCCCACCACTCTTAAGAGGGGGAGGCCGAGATCCGAGGAGGAAGTGCGAGGAGTCCGCTCTTGCTACTTCTGCTCTGGAGAGCTAGCAGGGAGGCGCCCAGTGGCTCCCAAGACGGAAGCCCTGGGCAGCTAAGGACTCTATTACTAGGCCTATGTTGCAGGCAGGGATGAGGCCATGGGTTCCACCCTTTCTCCACCAGCAATGAAAATGTGGCAGTGCCTAAGAGGCAGAAGTAGGAAGATATACCTGGGATGATGCTTCAGCTAAAACGTTTCCAAAAAGGTTTTTGCCTTGCCCAAGCTCACACAGGCATTTACTGATGGAGCTGGGCCCTGTGGCACTCCCCTTCCTAGATATCCATACCGCTCCCCTTCCAGAGCACTCAATTATGAGGCGTGACAGTATGCAAGAATATCTGAGGTTGCAAGGTGTGAGGGGACAACGACTTTATAGGGCATTCCTCACCTGGACTGGAAACCTCCTTCCAGCATCTAGCAATTTTTTAATGATATCAGAATATGATTCTCATATCATCTGTACAATACCAGACACACACACAGGAAGTAAAATAGTATTATCACAGAGGTGACTGCCAGAACCAATCAGATCTAAAACCTAAAATGGGAGGGAAGAGAAAGAAAAAGGTTTCAGACCCTTCCACCGGTATTTAGAGAGGACTGCTAAGTCAGAGGGTTAGCCAGGATGAGACAACTAGGAGACAGTCCATCTCTTCCTTTCCCTTCATCCTTTGTTCCAGGGATGGGGGCAGAAGCCAGCATAAGGGCCACATCTCCTTGAGACAGGCAACAAGAGTGCAACAGGGCCCACCTCCCCATGGATACTCCAGGGAAGCAGTATCAATAGGACATACAGATTTGGTGTAAATATAGAGAGGGGGTGAGATTAACTATAAGGACTTGCATAGCTATGGAGGGAAAGATGACCCCTGACTGCAGTGAGCGAATTGGCGTCCATAAAAGCTATGATATGGCTCCAGTTCAGTTCCAAAGGGCTGAGAGCCCGGACAGAGACAGCATAAACTCCAGTCTGAGGACAAATCTGGTAGCAGAAGGCCAGTGACTCTCCTTGTAGACAGCCAGGCAAAGAGAAAAATTTACTCCACCTTCTCACTGTTGGAAGGCTGGCTTATTGTCAGCTGGATCTATTTGCTGGCTTAGACTGAGGGTAAATCAAATCCAAGGACATGGAAGAAGCTCCACCAAAGTTTACATCACAAGCGTTTCACTCCATTGATCGTTGCTGATAAAACAGTTCAGCTAATCATTTATAAGACAAAGAATTAGAACAGGGAGGGTCTGTGTCACCCTTACCCTAAGCAATCAATGGGCATTCATCAGTCTTCTCTAAAGCTAGGAAAAAGGATGGTTTTTGCAAAGGACTGTTTTCCAGAAGAATGGAGTAGTCCGGACTGAATGTTTATTTTCCCTCTAATTGATATGTTGAAGTTCCAGACACCATTGTGATGACATTGGGATGTGGCATTCTTGAAAAGCAGATAGAGTTATGTTGGGTCATAAAAGTAGAGGAAATCTTGGATGTCTCAGTTACTCTTCTCTCATTGCTGAGACAAATACCTGACACCCAAAATGAAGGAAGGAAGTTTATTTAGCTCTCAGTTACTGGAAGTTTCAGTCCATTCTTAGCTGATTCCATGGCAGAGCAGCACATGGCAGAGAGCAACCTTCCATGGCAGTAGCAAACAGCAAGAGAGGAGTCTAACTCTCTGTCTCTGTTATATTGCATTCAGGCTATATGCCCCAAGCCAGGTGTAATACTCACATCCATAATCCCAGTGAATCATGAGTTAATCTCAAACTCTAGAAGTCCCTTCCCCAGGACTGCATGAGGCTTCGAAGAGACAACTAGACACAAACCATAACATTGGGGTAAAATACAACTTACAGTATATCTCTTGATTTGCAAATCTATCTTGTACCTATCTGAAAATGGTCTTGGCTTTTATTTTAACCTTGTTTATGATTCTTTGGTTTGTAGTACTCAGTAGGTCCTCAAAGTATTCTTGCCTGTCCTGTGTCTTTATTCACACAGGGGTCAAAGAGTATGTATGAAAAACACTAAGATTATGTTAGAAACTATACAAGTGCTCCTCAAAAGTAATAAACATTGTTTTATTGTTGTTGGGTTTTTTTTTCTTTTTTTCTTTTTTTTTTTTTTTTTTTTTTTTTTTTTTTTTTTTTTTTTTTTTTTTTTTTTTTTGCAGAACCAGGGATTGAGCTCAGGCCCTTGCACTTACCAGGAAAGTGCTTATAGAAACATTGTTTTTTAAAGACAAAGGTAGACTAATGAAGTGAGGTTCAGTGACTTATTTTGAATAATTTTCTGTGGACCTTATTATTTACGTATCTTCTTTTGTACAAATTTTGGACAGATGCTGGATTGTTTATACATGACTTCTTGCTAAGAGGATATCATGAGTGGGTCAGGAACAAGTAAGTCCTCAGAACCAGTCAGGCAACAGAATTTCTAGGATTGGAAACTGTCATAATCTGGAGTCTTCTAAAGCACATTCTAAGGTGAGAACTAAGTTGTAGATTGCAGAGAGGACATCTTTAAGGCAAACCACAGGTCACCAAATTTGATCTCTGAGTCTCACACAAAATATTTTGTGAGATGTTGACCAAATGGCACTATGATAGTCAAGCTTAATTATTAACTTGACTGATGTGTGACTCCTACACAGATGATCAGATCGTGGGGGTGATGTTTATAACGAATGTGCTGCTAGGAGGTGGCCTGGCTGGAGATGGTTTGCAGCGGGTGTTGCTTTGAAGGAAGTATCACTCATTGGCGCTCTTCCTCTGGCTCTGCTTGTTGCCCACTGTGAGCTAAGCAGTTTACTCCACCATTCACCTTTACCATGGAGTTCCCATCTTGAAGCCAGCCAGCCATGGACTAAACCTTTGAAACTGTGAACAAAATTCAGCTTTCACTGCAGTAGTAGAAAAGCTGAGTAATGCATTTTTAATCCTTTGTTTATTTGATATAGGGTCTCACGATGCAGCTCAGACTTGTAGTGATCCTCCTATTTCAGTCTCCTCAGCATTGGGATTAGGGGCGTGAACCACCACAGCCAGTTTCAGCGGCCAGCACAGCTCACTGCAGTACAGCTCACATGCAGTATTGGGGATCAAACCTGGGTCCTCGCACTTGTCAGGTAGACATTTAGACTACTGAGCTATCTCCCCAGCCTTTAGATTTTATTTTAACTTCCCTGGACATAGTCACATATATTATACATACTTTCTCTCCCTTATTCTGTACAATATTTTTATCTTTGTTTTACAGATGCAAACACTGAGAATTAGTGACATGAAATAGTTTCCCAAAGACCCAACAGAGGCTACACAGGAACCCAGGTCATTAACTTGAAATCACATGTTTAACACAGAAGAAGGCTCCCAGAGGAACCTTAAATAACAGTCTTCTATCAAGTTGGGGACACTAAGCATCAGCCGAGATGCAACGGGTAGCAGAGTTCACTGTAGAATCCAACTCTTCTATCCCAGATGCCATCTCACTCGAAGACATCTGCTACCCCTTTCCACCAGCTTTCCTTGTGAGCCATACTTTAACTGTTCTCTGCTGAGGTAGTCTAGACAATTTCCTAAACAGTTCCCAGCATTCCAGAGAAGATTCTTAGCCCAGGCTTAAACTATTTCAAGCCAAGTCAGAACACACCTCAGAAATGAAGCAGCTCTTCTGAGCTCTTTTAACACTGAGTGGACAGGCTTCAAAGCTAAAATAGGGGCCAGGAAAATTGCTCAGTAAGATTAGCGCTTCCCTGGCAAGCGCAAGGGCCTGAGTTCAATCCCAGGTTCTGCAAAAAAAAAAAAAAAAAAAAAGCTAAAATAAACTTCCCAAACTTAAGTGGTAGGTGGGAATAGATACAGGTCTCTAACTAAATTCAATGTAAAACTAAAAGGTGCATTCTTCAATTAATGCCTTAGCAAGGCAGAGGCCATTACTTTTGAAAATATATTCTTTTTTCTGATTATTGAAAAGCTATCTGTCCATGGGAAAAATCTGGGACAAAGGAATATAAAGCATAAGTCATAAACTGCTCACAATTCCACTGTACATACACATCCCTTATTTTTCCCTTACTATCAAAAAAAAAAAGTATGTGCTGATTTTTAGTGTTATTACACAGGATAGGCTCCAAGGTATAATTTATATATTATTTTTCAGAATAGTATCTTTTCATAATATATGCCCATCTGATCTTATATGTCCTATTTGATATATCCATATTTTACAACATTAAGATATTTTATATCTCTGTTAATGTACTATATTGAGGATGTAATCAATATTTCCATAAAAATTATCCAAATTTCAAAGGTCAGCATTATAGCTATGCCTTCTTTGAAATACCATGGTAAATATCATGCCAGTTTCTACTGCAGTGCTGGTCATTTAGGCCACTGCCATTTCTCACTATTATAAACAACATGGCATTAACATTAGTCTTTTGTCTTCATTTTGTGATTACTTACTGCAACTTTCCAATAACCATTGAAAACATTTTCAGAAATCTTCTTGGGTCTTCTCATACAACTTTTCTTCTAGGTTTGCTTTTCTAGAATATCTCCTTAAAGATGAGATATTATTTGAAATGTGGTCAGTTTTAAAGCTTGATCTAAGGAGAATTGGTAAATTGATTCTTGTTATTGCATTCTGAGGTGGTCATTCACCCATCAGGACGACTATTTACAAAGTGATTCTTGTTATTGTTTTTAGGTGATGAAACATCAGTGATTTCTAAAATCACAAGAAAGGAAAAAAAAAAAAAAAAAACAGCACAGGGCTGGCCAAATAGCTCAGTGGGTTAAAGCACCTGTGAACAGGTGTAGGGAACAAGGGTTCAGTGCCCCAGCCTGCGTGCCAGCCCTGCCCTGGAAGTCCACTGAGATGGCAATTATGACTGGGTGTGGTGGCACGAACCTGTAATCCCAGCACTTGGGAGGCTGTAAACAGGAGAATCACTATGAATCCATTCTAGTAGTGAGACCTTGAACACCCTGTAAACCCTTCCCTAAAATACATAAATTAAAAAAAAAAAAAAAGACAGCACATGCCTCCTTGTGGAAGCCTAGCAAAGTCTAGATGATGTGAAATTTCAAAGAGCAAGTGAGAGTTATTCAACAAATAACCTGAGAGTATACCAGGGTAGGGGGTAAGAATCTTAGAAATATTTTAGGGGCCAGGGAGATGGCTCAGTAGAATAAGCACTTCCCTGGCAAGCACAATGGCCTGAGTTCAATCCCCAGATTTGCCAAAAAAATAATTTTAGAAACATATAAATCAATTATAATGTGCAAATTTTATTTTTGATCCAAGAAAATTATTACCAAAACATTAATGTGACAATTGGGAAGATATAAAAATTGTCTGCATTTTTGATAATGTGAAGAAATTATTAGTAGTATTTTTAGGTGAAACAGGTATTAAGCTTCAATTTCTCTAAAACTTTCTTTCTATTGTTCTCTCTTTTGTTTTTGAGGAATGGGGATTGAAACCAGCGCCTTTGCACTGAACTATATCTCCAACCCTTTTAAAATTTTGTTTGTTTGTTTGTTTTTAACAGGGTCTTCCTGAATTTCGGAGGCTGGATTCAAATTTGCAATCATCTCCCCCCAATCTTCCGGAGTTCTTGGATTACAAGCATGTACCACCACACCTGACTTAAAGAGCTCTTTTTATTTGAGAATGTTATCAAGATGCTCATAATATGGCTGAGATTTAGGTCAAAATGATCTAGGTAAGAAGGGCAAGGAGACTGGTTGTGATCTATAACTATGGAAATATAGAAATGAAGGGCAAGGGAAATCGGTCAGTAGCATATAATGTCTGCCTAGCAAGTGCAAGGTCCTAAGTTTGATTCCCAATGTGAAAAAAAAAAAAACAGGCAACCCTGTGGAGTGTGCTGTTGTGTAAAAAAACTATTTAGATATATAGATATCTCAAGGTCAGTGAAGACTCATGACATAGGTTCTCCTGTACTGTAACATTATATAACTCAGTTGTGCCCCAAATTTTCTGATCAAGGAGATTACGGAGCCACAGAGGAAAGTGATCATGATGTAGATAGAGTGTGCCTAAGGAGAGTCACATGGAGGAAAAGCATTCTCTCAGTCTTTCACAGAGAGAAAATTGGTCCAACATTGGCCATGACTCAGCCACATGGCTGACAATGACAAAGAATCTACAAAGTGTTGCACGAGGTTATAGTATAAACCCTGAGGGTACTTGACTGACCTTATCAGATACAAGAGTTACATTTCTTGTTATGTAGGTCTTGCTTTATCTTGCTCTTAACCATCCAGCAGAAAAGTATAAAACGAGATATATAAAGTAAAGCCATATTAATATGCTAAGCTGTGAAAGGTTTAAGTCAACAACTTCTGTAAATTACGCACTACTATTGTGGACTACTGGACTGTGTTGGTTTGTTTTGATGAATTCACACACCTATAGTATTTAAATGCCAAAGGAATACCCATCTCTGACAGGACTAAACAAAAAAGGGCATACACAGGAAGGCCCATTTTGTATTTGTATATACAGAATAGTTAGGATGGATATACAGCTACTTTCTCTTAATTCAATGAGAGGAAAAATTTGTACTAATAGTGTTTGGACAGGATATCCTGTCTGCTTCTTGTACTATGGATAACCACTAAGATAACAATGTACAATGTATTAATTATTGAAACTGTCCTATTAATCAGCCTTGAAACTGTCTCATTGATATTTGTTTCTCAATTAAATAAAATAAAATAAATAGATAGATATCCATACATACCATTTTCTCTCTACTATTGTGTATGTTTTAAGTTTTCCATAACAAAATGTTCTTGACATTGTACTGAAATCAATCAAATTCATTCAGTGACTAGTTTTATTTCCCAAAGCAGTGTTGGTCAAGCTGTGGTTTTTGACCTTCCACTGGGTCATGAAATGAAGTTAGCATATTTTCACCAGCCTTTGTTTTACATATAACAGAACAGATCAGACATGGCAAATTTATTTCATTCAGTATGCTCCTGCATTTGATTAGAAGTGGCTCTCTGTTTGTAGTAGATTTGTGAAACTACATTCAGGCAGATCAGCAAAAAGCGCAATGATAAATTAATGATGTCTGCCAATGACAGCAATAAGGAAATGGAGGCAAGTATGCCCCCTATTTCCCAGCAGAACCCCATGAGTTTTGCTGTGATTGTGTTTCTGCCAAAGTCCTGTGACTGAAATCGAAAAGCCATTAGTGGGACTACTTTTAATTGTCACTGTGGTGTGGTAGGAAATAAACCTAGAAAAAGAAAACTAATGTCTGTAATTCCCTCAGACTTCGAAGGACATCTGCACATGCAGGGCTGATTGATTATTCTGCACTGGCACTACCCTCCTAATTTTCAGCCAGGGTCTAAAGCAGAAGAGGAAACAAAACCATAGGGCAAAATTATATAAAAATATGAGTGTGAAAATACTTTTTAGCTTTATATATATATAAATTACATGAAATATGAATAGGTGTGAATCTACCTTACAGCATAATCTACATATAAGCACATATAAAATCATAACAGAAATATATAGGATATAGCCTAGCACCTGTGATAGTATACAGTGAATATATAATAAGATTGCTACATTTAATTAAAATTGTATTAAAATGCAATAATTGCATGAATTTATGGGGTACAGTGTGTTATTTCAATACAAGTATACACTGATGAAGCTGGTGTATTTCTACCTTCTTAACAAAGTCATTAAAGTCTGCCCATGTCAGTCTACAGAACATAGCAGTTACTCCCAATGTATGAAAATAAATGATGACCCTCCAAATGAGAGCAGTCAACATTATTTATTTATAGCTGACTATACCAAAGGCGTCACCCATCATCACAGAGACTTCCAGGCAGGCAAGGAAGTTGGAAGACTTTAGCGGGGACGAGGGAAGGCTCTGAGTGTGCTCTGACTGCAGGCTGTTGGCTCAGGAGCTGGAGACAAGCCTCCTCGAGATGGAGCCTCCTACAGGATTGGGCAGCGGAGCATATTGGACTCTCTCTAATCGGTCGTAAAAGGAAACAGGGCCAAAGCAATTGTTGTACACCAGGCAGTGAGATGCTCTGTCATGGTCTGACTAGCCAGGATCCCCAGCTCCCTACCTGGAGTCCAGATTCTCGTTCTCCATGTATTTCAGATTCTTCCACTCACCTGTCTTTCAGATCTTCTTATTCCCCCATAGCACACGCACTTGGAATTGAACTCAGGACCCCACACTTGCCAAGCAGGCACTGTGCCACTGAACTATATCCTCAGTTGTCCTTCAGGTATTAATGACCCTGGGACTTCTGCTCCATTCTTTTAGTCCACACAAGCCTCATGGCCAGGACCAAGGAAAAAAGCAGGAAAGTGCATCCTCCCAGCAGGAAAGTTGAAGAACTGAGACAAATGTCACATTGTATTCCATAGCACCTATCTCTGCCTCTGCAGCTTGCTAATCTTAATCTCAAATTAAGATTGTACATTAGAACAAAATTGTTCTGACAAATGGTTTTTCTAACAAAGGTGTCTTTTAAGACCCCTGAATTCTTAAAGTAAATTCTTGCCTCTTAAAGTCTGAAATTTTATTTAGTTCTCTTAATAACAGATTGCTAATGTAATGGGTTTTAATGTGTCTAGGTTTGGGATGGTAAAAATATTTTATTTAAGCCAGGAAAAGACTAATTTTATTTTCTCCCATGTACACAAGCTAAAATAAAGTTTATAACTTTAGATTTTTTTATTTAAACAAAATTGAAAATTGTATATTAAAGATTTAAATGAATAATTCTATCATTATGAAAATCAAATGGGCTGGTACATGGGAAGTAACTAACAAGTACACATATAATCTCACTTATTCAGGGCTGGCTATCAAAATCTCAAATTAAGATTGTACATTAGAACAGAAATTTAGATAGTGGAACCAAAAAAATTAGACAGGCTACTACCACCAATGGCAATGAGGGCAGGCCTAGGAAACAGCCCTGAAAGGGGGAGAAGCCCAGCAGAGACAGCCTAGAGACAGCCTACTACCTGGGCCCTCTGGGAGGTTCCATCCAAGAAAGAAGGGGCCCTGGTACGAAAGGAAAAATGGTGACCAGGAGACCATGGAGGGTAACACGCACAAGCATACACAAGCAGGCCATATCTAGCCACGGGACATGGCGGCTCTCCTCGTAACCTGCGTTTATGAGATATAAACTAAAAGTAATCTTACCCTTTTGAAAAGTTCATTGTATCTTCTGGCTAGTATTATTATTTTTCCATCTTTTAAATGTTTAAGGAATTTTAAACAAATTCATCTAATGTTAATTCAGATTTACGCATATTTATAAACAATGATAATAGCAGGCAGCTTTCCCAAGCATATCCAATGTGCCAGAAAACCATGCTGAGCTGCAGCACTTGCCTTATTGGTTAGAACCAGCTTCTGACGATAGATAACCTGACACTGAAGCCAAGCTCCGCAATTCATGATGCTGAAGGATTTCCTCACTTTTCCATCTCTCAGGTTCTTCATCTATAGAATGGGTGAGAATAATGAAAGGTTTGTCATTGACCGTAAGAAGTGCGAGGACCAGTGAGACACTCAGTGGTCCAAAGTGTCTGCTTAGGCGAGCTTAGGTGAAGAGCAAAGACGGCAGCTCAGCCTCGGGCACACACTACGTGCCTCACCAGCCCTGCCCCCAGGGTGGGCTGAGCCAGCCACACACCACACACACACACACACACACACAGTGCTAGCCCATGGAAAGGCTAACCAATGTTAATACATATATCACTACACAGTAAGGCACCTCCAGATCCTTCACTCTTTTCTTTGTTCTGACTGAAACATAGCACTCTGGCTACTCTGTGGCCTGATCACTTGCAGGTTTTTTTCCTGTGGGTCTGGACTAAAGTCGGGGCCTTGACCATACCTGGCACTGATTAGATTGTTGCCCAAACACTGAAAGAAATTTGGTCGGAACCAAATTCCTTAAACCCTCTCATAAATGCCATAACTGGGCCCTGCATTGCAGACATATCTGGATAGAAAGTTTCTTATCTTGCTCTTCAGCAGACAGTGAGAGACAAGCTGCAGCCCCTGTATGCGTGTTCCCCTCCTAATGCCCTGGACTGACCACCCTAGTGTTCCATGTTTCTTATTTGAATAATGAACAGGATGCCATGAAGCACTGTCCTGTGGGAACTCCCTGCCACCACGTTGGTGGTGACTCTAGACATGGCTTAGACACATGGAACATGTATCTCCACTGAAACAGTGAGAACCGTCTGGAGCTAACCCACACAACAGGTAAGAGAACAGGCTACCTGTCCGTGTTGACGCAGATTTGAATCCACGTCATTCTGACTCAGACCCACGCATGTTCTTACCCAACCTCCCACCATGCATCAAGTCTGCAGCAGCTTGAAAATGTCAGAATTATTTTGGATCCTGTGCATTTATTCTTCTATTTTGCCTATTTTTAACTTTTAAAGAAGTTTTGTTTTGTTTTTTTTTTTTGCCAGTTTATCTAAAGGGCTATTAAGTCATCATGCCAGGGCTTGGCATTTTGGGAATGGAGAAAAATAAAGCATTGATGGAAAGAAGGGGTCAGCCCTCTTGACAAGCAGAGCTCTACCAGTGGTGACCCGAGATGGTCGCAGCAGGTGTGCATCTCTGCACATGAGCCACATGGGTCCTTGGAACCTGTCTGGAACCCAGACTAGAACCCACAAAATAGGAGGGGGCTCCGGAGTCTGTCTCTGGGCTAGGGGCTGCCCTATAGAAAGAGGCAGTTCCTGAAGGAGAGGGAGAGAGTGTTAAGATGAAAGGAAAGGATAGAGAGAGGATAAGGAGGGAGGGAGAGAGGAGGACATAGGGAAGGAGGAAGGGAGGGAGACCAAGAGGGAAACTGAGGCAGAGGTAGAGTTCTCTGAGCACCAAAACCCATTACACCATCATGTGGTCTAGCAATAAGAACAAATCCTTCCTGGAGCACTAACTCAATCTCCATCTGCCCTGGGCTACATCTTGAAAACAAGGACACCAAAGCATCCAACTTGTCTCCATTACTTTTCTTTTTGCTGGGGCAAAATGCCCGACACCCAAAATTCAGGAAGTAAAGGTCTATGTAGTTCACAGTTGGTGGAGGTTTCAGTGCATACTCAGCTGGCTCCAAGGCAGAGCAGCAGATGGCAGAGAGAAAACAGCGAAGAGCAAAGGGGGGAGCAGCAGCTGTGGCAGCCAGCAAGTCTCTCCCTCCCTTGTAAGGCATGCAGGTCACCCACCCCAGGGCAGGTGTAGCACTCACACCCATAATCCCAGCATTGGATCATCAATTAATCACAAGTGCTAGAAGCTGCCCCAAGCTACCTGAGGCCCTGGGGGGACAGCTAGGCACAAACCATAACATTGTGTATTTAGTCCAAAATCAAACAAAAGAAAAATACGTGAGCTCTGCATCAGCTTACATAACAGAAACCCTGCCTAGTGGCAACTTATCCACACATGTGTACATTCGTCGCACCTAACAGGTATCTGAAGCTAGTCATTCCTGGGCTGTTCAGACTCCCTGTGACTGCACGGGCCTTCTTCTCAGGGTCACAATATGCTGCCAAAGCACTGCATCTTTACACAAACATCCAAGCAGGACAGAAAAAGACTAATCCTTCTCTTAGTACAAATCTCTCCCTCTGTCTCTTATTGAGGCTGAAGAAAGCTGTTCCCTAGAACTCACCCAGCAAACCTCTCTCCATACAACTCATTGAAAGAACCAAGTCATATGGCCAGCTCCCTAAACTAACTGTGGTCAAAAGGAAGTGGGATCCCATGATTAGTTTAGCCAATCCTAATCCCTCACGCGAGGCTGGGAGTTGCCAGACAAACAAAATCAGGCTTCTTTTACCGAGACTAGAAGGCAACACTGGCTCCATATTCTACCCTTAGCCTCCCTCCAGGCAACTTGTTCTCTAATCAATCAGGTCCTTTTGGCCTGTTCACCAATAGGATGAACAGTAGAGCGCAGGAAGGAAGGCGGAGCTAAAAGTGGCCATTCCAGATACAAAATGCTGAAAGGCGGCTGTTGATAGCTGTATCTTTCTTTAGGTAATTACTTTTATCTCACCTGAGAGTAGTCAACTTTTACTCCTAAAAGTTCTGTCTCAGTGAGATAAAAAAATATATATCCAAAGAACAAAACAAAGTCACTTCAGGTTGTCATAGCTTATTTTCCTTAGCTCTCATTTATGTTCAATTTTTTTTTCTATATGGATATGTGGGGGTTACATGTTGATGTGTGTTAAACATCAAGGTCAATTAGCAAAAAGGACTGATACTCTAAACCCTCAAGGTTTTGCTATATTGAGAAGTTTTATATGCTTCTGTGTGATCAAAACAGCTATTTACTAGCGCCTCTGTGGAATCTGCTAGATATGAAGACTTACCGAGTTGTTCTTCTCTCTGGTGAAATCCAGGTAGGTGGTAAAACACTGAAAGATTCAGAACTCAGAGGCTGAAACAGCTCCTGAAGAGGGTGCACTTGCTTTCTTACTGAGGTGGGCGGTGTCACTGAGCAGAGCCGCTGGGGTCATTTAAAAAGAAATTTGCATTTGCTCTCTTTGCTTGTCTTCTTGAGACATGGTCTTGCTATGTAGTTCAGGCTGGCCTTTAGCTCATTGTATAGCCCAGGCTGGTCTCGAACTTGCAAGGATCCTTCTGCCTCAGGCTCCTGAGTGCTAGGATTACAGGCTTGGGTCATCACACTTGGCTTAAAACTTTTTTAAAGGAACTTGTTCTTCCTTGGTCCTCCTCCTCTAAGCAAGTGTTTAGAGAAGGAGATGAACACAATCTCCCTGTGTTTCAGATTCCTGCTGTTGTACAAAATAGAGACAGAGAAGGAGAGGGAGAGGGAGAGGGAGAGGGA
>PVKA01030113.1:0-27629 GCA_004027165.1 Ctenomys sociabilis
AAAAAAAAAAAAAAAAAAAAAAAAAAAAGGCTAGGGCCAAAATGTTGTATACATCGTGAGCCCATAATATTAAGCTGAGGTGTAAATGGATATGGTCGACAATTTCTTTGAATAACTCACTATGGTTGTAGAATGCTGGACTGTGTTGGATTGTGGTGTCGAGTTCAAGCACCTAAGTTAGTTGAATGTCAATGGAGTGCCCACTTTTGACAGGTGTAGACAAAGGACGGGTTGTAGAAAGAAAAAATCATGATGTGTGTGTATAGACAGTACAGTTGGGATAGATAACGCTGTGCTTCTACATAATTCTATGAGAGGCAAGATCTGCACTAATGGTGGTTGGACAGGATATTATGTCGGCTTTTAGTACTATGGTCATTCACTAGGTAAGTAATTATTGAATTTTTGATATAATTCAGGTATAAAAGAATAAGATAAGTAAGCAACTACACTCTTAATTCACTGATAAGAGCTATCTGCTAAAATAATATCTGTAAATATAATATCATGTATGCACCTTGTACAATACCAAAACGTTATGAAAATAGTTTGCAATGTATTAATTCATCGAATGTGTATGGTTAAGGTGTCTTGAAACTGTCTGATTGACATTTGTATTTTAATAAAATAAAAATAAATGAAAAAAAAAAAAAAAAAAAAGCGAGTCTCCCACACAGCACCATCCAGCGGGAAGGCTGCTCCTAGCTGCAGGATGCCGAGTCCCCATCCTGCGCATCCCTGGTTCTTTCCCCAAAGGCAGAATGACCAGCAAAATTAATCACTGTAAGTAAATTCAGGATGTAAATGCGAGCATAGCAGTGCGACTAAGAAAGCAGTCATGGAAGAGGACTAACAGGAC
Source organism: Ctenomys sociabilis (assembly GCA_004027165.1). Classification (NCBI taxonomy): domain Eukaryota; kingdom Metazoa; phylum Chordata; class Mammalia; order Rodentia; family Ctenomyidae; genus Ctenomys; species Ctenomys sociabilis. The sequence goes on from PVKA01030113.1 coordinate 860, forward strand.
TGCAAGAAGGTGGCAGACGGCACAGCATAAAGGTGTTCCTAGCTCAGCGGTGCATTTCAAGGGAGAGTAATGGTCAAGTTTCTCATACTATAAAGAGAATCTAAATTTAAACATGTGTATGTGTTTTAACTTATTCCACTACACTAGAAACATCATGTATGGCAGATACCTAGAATACTATATAGTAATATATCACAGATAACAAATATATAAAAAAATACCCATATAATAAGTATATTACATATCATATTATATATTGCCATATAATGTGTCTTTCTAAAATAAATATTATATATATTAAATGGTATATGTATTAGACCACATATATGATGGCTATATGTTATATATAATCAAACTTATTCTAATTTGTCTCCTATAATGGGAATAACAAAATGTTCAGTCTCTTTTTGCCCATTTTAAGAAGCCAGAAAATAAAACTAGTTTTTTTCACTATTTGCAGCTTTAAAATAAAATTTACAGACTTTATTATAAAGCAATTATGGGCTTATAAAGCATTGAATCAAAGAGCCCCAGTGTGCCGCTCCCGCTGTTGCTCCAGACCCACACATGTAACCCTTGCGTTGCCTCAGAATGCTTAATTCCTACTTGACTCTTGAAAGTAAAAGCAGAGGAGCAAAAACAAGTGCGATTGTCTCCCGAGTGTGTGGAACTGGAGGAGTAAGTGAAATCCGAAAAGCGCAACGGACACTATGAGGGGTAAGGAACAGTGCAAAGAGAAGGGACAGCCGGGGTGTGGAAGCGGAGAACAAAAGTGACATCTCTTTGGGAAAAGTCTTTTATAAATTTCACACCTGTATATCTAGCCTTATGAAACTAAAAAGCAATATTCTCTTCAAAAAGAAAAAAAATAATAATAAAAGATCACCGTTGTGTGACAAGAATGCAGGTGATGGACATATTGTGCCTTACAGCTGGGTCTTGCCTGGAGGAGACCGGCCAGCATGCGTCCACCAGGCCATCAGCGGTTGTTTTTGCTGTTCTTCACCTGCTTCGCCATGTCCTTTCTCCTGCCAAATTTTCAAGCTCAGGGCTCTGAACGCTGATGCAAAGGATTACCAAGGGTCACTCTGATCATAGTTTTAAATCCACACCAAGCCTTCTGTGACGTCAGATTGCAAAATCCACATCAAGCCTTCTGTGATGTTAGATTGCAGGCCTCTACATTTTTATGATCTTCCACTTTGGATGGAATGAGAAGTTTAATTGCAAAATCAAGATTCACAGTCTGTGGTGATGCAGACCTGTGCTCCTCAATTCCTTTGCTTCTCTGACACTTGCCCTTTCTGGCACTCTACTCCTCCATCACCAATTCTGAGCTCTGATTCTTTGTTTTTAGAACTGGGGATCAAACTCAGGCCCTTGTGCTTGCCAAGGAAGTGCTTATTCCACTGAGCCATCTCCCCAGCCCCTCAAGCTCCGATTCTTACTTTTCCTATAGTTCTCTGTCTCCAATCCTGAATGCTTTGCTCTGTGTCTATGTATTATGCAAACCTACATAATTGTTATACTTTAAGTTTTAGATGTCTACTCAACATTTCATTTTAAATCACTTACAATTTAACATGTTAGTCATGGTATCTATAATTCAGGCTTTTGTATAAAATGAAGTTCTATACTGCTGTTCATTATTTTCTGTTTCAATATTATCACTATCATACATAACTTTATTCCCAGCTTGCAAGCTTTCTGCAGATGGCTTGTGTTTCTGTTTAATGCTCATGCACCCATTCTACACAGTAACATGTTGCATATTTCTTAACGCAAAGTACTGTGCAATATGGTTCCATTACTGGCGGCTGTGAGAGGGTGTTTCTGGATTCTGCAAAACATCATACTTTTTCTAACGCTCTTCCTCATAGGCACCCCAAGGGCACATTCAGCTCTGCTCATCAGCAGGCTGCACTCACAGCTCTTACACATAGTGGGATTTTAATTTGTACTTTTTCAATAAAGGGTCTCCCTTTGTAGGTCAGACTCATAGTGATCCTCCTGTCTTGGCTTTCCCAGCACTGGGACTATAGGTGTGCACCACCAAGCCTGGTTTCAGGGGCCAGCAGGCATGCAGTACCAGGGATTGAATGCAGGACCCTGCACTTGCCAGGCGGGTACTTATGCCACTGAGCTATCTCCCCAGCCAATCTAGTGGAATTTTTTACATTCTCAATTCATTAGTGTCCATAAAGAACTTCCTTTTTGACTATGAATGTTAATTAATGACATTTAGATTTTAAAAATATGGAAATTAACAATTGTTTTCTCCCAAGTAGCTCTTCAGCCACCATACAATTATTGTCAGTCCCTAGCAACACTGGATTCCACCCTAAGAATTGTGGAATGTTATAAACTTTTGCTAAGCCAGACACCTCTACCTGGTCAGAAGTAGTTCTAGATAGTAGATATATTGTTTTCCTAAGAGTTATGTTGACTCTTTCATCTTCTCCACCCTACTTTGTAAATTAAATACAATCAAGACGGTTTTTAGGAATTAGATTTCTAGTTCAGGAATCAGAACTCGTGGGGGTTAACAGCCACTTGCCTTTATTCCTGTCTACCTATATTCTTAAGGATACTTACAAACAATAAGGAACCATGAGGTCTCAGGTTCAATATGGTAGAAGTAAGTCAGCACTTAATAAAGAATTTTTCTTCCAAAGTATTGTGAGTAATGGATCCACTTAAATAAACAAGTTTGATTTTTTTTCAAAGCACTATTTTCTTTGTGACCAAGTTCATCATCAAAACCATACTTGTTTTAGGGAGAACAGAAAGACATTTGCAAGTGTGAACGACCCCACCAAGAACACAAAAGCCTACTGGAGCTGAACGCCTGCTTGAGTGGAATGGGAAGACCATGCCTTCCTCAGATCTTGAGATCAGGGTGTGTGCATGCCACTAGACAAGGAACTGCTTAGGAGTAGCGATCAGTGTTAGCACTCTCAAAACACTGTACTAATATGAATTTATGAGATTAAGCAGAAAAGTGCACATCCTCCCACCCATGCAGCCAATATCTCTCATATCTTTTCTATTTGACTATAGAACACAATTATTTCCCTGGTTCTTGACTTAGTAGCCCAGAACCATCTTTCTGGAATTTTTTCAAACTATCAAAAAATGGATTGTATTAAAAGGTTTCTAGGCTTAAAAAAATTATTTTTGCTTTGTTTAAGTAAAATGTAGCAGCAATTAATTATAGAATATTTTACAGATTTGCAGCTGACTTTATTATTTGTTCACATAATACTTTACTTCCATATATTAATTATAAATTCATTATAGAAAATAGAAAAAGAGAACACTTAACAGTCATTGGTAGAACACAGTTTAAAGTTACATGATTCCAAATGATAGCCACGGGGGGGGGGAAAGGGTAAAAATTCTTCAAATAAAAAAAAAAAATTTCATACCTCCAAAATGAAGGGTGAATAATGTTAAGAAAAAAAAAAAAAAAAAAAAAAAAAAAAAAAAAAAAAAAAAAAAAAAAAAAAAAAAAAAAAAAAAAAAAAAAAAGTAAGGATTAGAAGTCCAGAATTCATAAAGAGAAACAGTTCTGCCAGTACTTGAATTAATTTAAAAACCATAGCTAATAATGAATTACTAAAAAATGAAATTAAAAGCATTTGAAAATATATAGATTCATTATTAACTTTGAAGTTAAGATGCAAGAAGCCATTTGAAACAGCTCAAAAGAAAACTTGTGAACTGTAAGCACTGACAAGGTTGGGTGGAAAATGGCAAACCAAGTTGTCAGGATGTGAATTTGCAGTCCCTGTACCTGCTGGTTCTGAGTAAGTGTTTCTCTAATTAATATTAATGCATTATTTCTCCAATTTTTCTTTTCTTTTCATTGTTAGATTAGTGAAACATGTTGTGAGTAAACATCAAACTCAAAAATGAGATGTTACCAATGATCAAAATGAAAAGACAAATTATCTACAAAGAATTAACAGCTTAGTTCTCAATAATAAAAACAAACAAAAAATGACAGTGAAATTATTTTTTCCAAAATACAAAGATAAAATAATCATAACTATCTGTTAAGAGTGACATAAATGGTGATAGGTACATCACCATTTATATACATATATATAAATATATATATAATATATATGAATAAAGTAAAGACAACATTAATAATATAAAAAGCTGAGTAATAAACCTCATTACCTTATCTTTAAAAAATGGTTTTGAAGAAGTTAGAAAATAGAATTCTTAAATATAAGAAATGAGGAGTTAAAAAGTGGTAAGCACTTGAATAAACCTAGCACTTTCTTGACTACAAATGTGAATAATAGAATGACAAATATGTTACATAAGAAGGGAGGAAGGCCAACGCAGTGGCCCTGAGTGTAAGGCCGCCATTCTGGGGCACTGAGGCACTAGCACTATACGTTTGAAACAAGTCTGCTAACCCTTTAGTTACTTACAAAAATATAAACATGAATTTTATGAAAGCAGGTATAAGGGCCAAGGAGATAGCTCAGCAGCCTAAGCATCGGCCTGGCAAGAGCAAAGCCCCCAGTTTGATCCCCCGTAGCAAAAAAAATAAAAAAAGGAAAAGAAGGAAGGAAGGAAGGAAGGAAGGAAGGGAGGGAGGGAGGGAGGGAGGGAGGGAGACAGCCAGAGAGAGAGAGAGAGAGAGAAAGCAAGCAAGCAAGCAGGTATAGAACTGAATTGTAAATGATACCTTTCAGAATAGAAAAGGGAACACGTGTCTTACACATGAATGTGGGGATCACATTAGCGAGGAGCACAATGCATACGGCAGAGGGCTAAGGAAGGCAGGGCAACAGTGAAAGCCGCTCCTTGTTGGCAGCAGCTGTGAACATAATGCCTGAAGTTGGGAGCAATTGAGATGTCCTCAGTGGATGAAATGGCATATAGCGTGTGGTGTATCAGAAAAGTCGATTCTGACAGATTACTAATATCTGCAATACATAAAGAACTTAGGAAAAAAATAGAACCCTCTCAATAAAAGCCCAATTAAAAATGAGCAACTGAAATAAATACATATTTCTCAGTGAAAACTATGAATAAATTGTCAAGAAACATGGAAAACAATGTGCAACATCTCTGGTCATTAGAGAAATTCTTTTTTTTTTATATTTTAGGACACTCTCTGTAGGGTGTTCAGGGTCTCACTGTCAGATCAGACCCATAGTGACCCACTTGTGTTCAGCCTCCCAAGGGCTAGGATAACGGTACATCACCATGCCCAATCCCAATTGCCTTCTCAGCATGCCCCAGGGGCAAGGCCAGCACAGCACTGTGGATATTGAACCCAGGCCTCTGTGTCTGCCTAGGTAGGTGCTTTAGTTCGCTGAGCTATTTGTCTGACCCTAGAGAAATGCAAATTTAAAAAGCACTGGTATTTCATCTCTATCCATTAAGAATAACTATCATCAAAAAAAGGTAGATAGCCAGTGCTGGAGAGGCTGGGGTGGGGGAAGGAACACTTCTACAGTGCTTGTGGGAGTGTCAACTAGTGCAGCTGCCATGCAAATGACGTAGAGATTGTTCAAAAACCTGAAGCTAGACCTAGCTATTTTTCCCAGCTCATCCCTTCTAGGCAATCCCCCAAAGAATTAAAGATCACAATACAGTACTACACACAAAATCATGCTCACAGCAGCGCAATTCATGGCAGCCAAATGACAGGTAAGTCTTGGAGGCAGCCTATGTGTGAACACATGAATGGCTAAAAAAAAAAATGAATTTATCCATGTTAGAGGCTGAATCTGCCTTGAAAGAGGATGAACTTCAATTATTAGAAAAAAAAATGGTTACACCTCAAGACCATAGTATTAAAGGAAATAATATATCAGGCGCAGAAGCTCAATTATCACATGATGTTTCTTATGTTAAAACATAAAGATGTAAATAAAGACCAAATAAAAGACAGATGACCGAAGGAGGGAGGCAGATCATTTGCAAATGGGAGGGAACCCAGAGACCGAGAGGGAGATGGTAGGGAGCAGAAAGGACAGCCTGAGGGAGCAGACAAGGGCTAAGGTATTTTATGTGTGGCCACCAATCCAACAAGGACCGCCATTACCGTGTGCTGAGAACATGTACTAATAAAAAATAATTTTTACAGAGCTGCGAAATCATGAAAAATGTAACATGAAATCAGCTTATGTCTTTAAGGGTTCTGTGAAAAACAGGTTGTGAACAAGTGCTGGAGGAGCTGTGGGGATAAAGGAGCTCTTGTCCACTGGTGGAAGGAGGGCAGACGGGCGCGACCTCTGTGGCAATCAGTGCGCAGAGTCCTTAAGGAACCGGGAGAAGCGGCCTCATGGCAAGCAGCATTCCCCCTCAGAGCATCTTCCCAGAAGAAGGAAAAACATAGCACAATGATATACGTGCACCTGTGGGTGTAGCAGCACAATTTGTAACAGGTAAAAGCTGGAAACAACAGAAATGCCTATCAATAGATGAACAGATAAAAGAAGATGTGGTTGTTTTTATATAATGAAGCACTACTCAACCAGAATAAACTTAAGACTTTTACAGGTAAATGGATGCAAAGCAAAAGTCAAAGGGCTAGCAAGATAGCTCAGTGGACTAAGCACCTGCTTATGCAAGTGCAGGTCGGGCTTTGATCTCCAACGTGCCACTCTGGTCCCTTCCCATGGTGCACTGAGCCGATGACTGAGTCCAGCACTGGCGGCGCTACCTGCAGTCCCAGTACTGGGGAGGCCGAAACAGGAGATCACTAGGAGTCCGAGCTGTGTAGTAAGACCCGGCACAAAAGAAAAAAAGGATGCAAGTTGAGATAGCAATAAGAGAAACAGATCAGAACAGTACATGTACTCGTCATATCCTCTCGCTGCTGTGGGAAAGTGAACAAGAGCTTCGAGTCTGACCATACGGTAGATGTTGTGATTTGGGAAATAAAAATGTGCAAAGTAAAAGGCGAACTTCAGTGGGGGAGGGAAGAAAGACCAAGATAATGTGCACAAGGTGCTTAAGACAGTCTTACAACTAGTTTCTCATCGTTCCTTGAAAAGAATATTCCGTGCCATTATATCTCGCCTTGCACTCTGATTAGCTCTCCGCAGACAAGAATGTGCAGTGAATCGATTATTGTAACTGTCCTATTAAAATATTTCAAAAACAGTTTCATTGTTTGTCCTTCCTCCTTTAAAATTTAAAACAAAGGGAAAGAATATTGTGTTATTTAAGCCTATAACAATCTGGGAAAAAAAAAAAAAAACTATGATGGCCTTGGGAAGGTCAGCAATTGGGTGGAGTTTGGGTGATAAGAGATGAACAGAGGAGCAAAGCGAAAGGAATCCACCTGCAGCACAGCGCTCCGAGTGCGTGCGGCTGCCTCAGCCAGGGTCTGCCCGCCCACATCCACCAAAGACCAGAGCGCATCTCTGCAATACTTAGCCTCAGCAAATTGACAGGCGGGGAGGCTGCAGAAGTAGTGAGCATGGAGAACTTGTGCTAGGAACTAAAACTGCTCTAAAATATACTACATTTTCAAAAATAATACATTAATGTGTAACAAGTAATTTGCATACCAAATAGAAGAACAAGAACAATGGTGTCAATTAACATCATCCTTCAATAGCACTAAGCTTTTTTTCTCTCATTTAAGATATCTTGATCAGAGGATCTGTTCAGGTTTCATTGCTTCCGACTGGTGTCCCAGAACTAGAATAGAACTGGAAGGGCAGGGCTCTGTCAGCCCCCACAGAGCTGCCTTCCAGGGGAAATCCAGTCTGCAGGAAGGCTGCAGGGCCACGGTCTGAGAACTCGAGAAGGCTCTGGACAGTGCCCAGAGGTTGCCGTGACCCGGAAGCCGGGCGGCTGTCAGGTTTCCCCACACTCATCCTGCCTCCCTATTTTGCTTGGCTCATATTTGTGGATCTCACCCGATTTTGTCCCCCGTCTTTCTCATCATCTGCTTCCCGATGACCAATATGACACAAGCTCTCTGACAAACACACCCTTATGTGCATGACCCTGCCCCAGTTTTCAATTTCAGTGGACACCAGCGTAAAGAATGTCTTGCTAGCCATGTGCATGGATATGTTTTGTTAAATAAGAAATTGGCAAATTATATGCTGCTAAACGTCTAAGTGATATCATCAATTCATTTAATTGGATTGACTTGAGAGCTTATATAATGAACTTATACATATTGTCTATTCAATGAAAACTAATGTAGAGGACAGCATCGCCCTGCAGTTCCATCAGCTGCAGGCAGACGTGGAGCAGGACTTGGAGAAGGCTTCTGGGTGGTCAGTAAAGTGCCTGCCGCCTGCCACAGGTGTGCCAGCTGGTCCTGCCAGTGGACGTTCTCTTCCTCTTCAAGTGGTAAGTAGTACAAAGCATTTGTCTAACACAGTTGCTACACGGGCAGATGAAATGTTCTCATTTATTTAAAAACAATCCTTTGTTTATAAATAGGAATATATTATCTAATTTTCTTTCTAATATTTGTCAGTGTTTAGAAACAAATTGCAAAGAGCCAGGAAGATGGCTCTAATAAGTGCTTCCCTGGCATGAATGAGTTCAGTCCCTGGTTCCACCAAAAAATAAATAAATAAATAACCTAAGTACACAGATTACAAAAACAGCTTGAAGAAACATAAGAAAACAACACATAAAAATGTAGAGGTCTGAAGTCCTTTGATCCATTAAATCACTCAATCTCATGTTTGATGGTCATTTCAAACTCATAGAATGCATTTTTGAACCTGTATCACAGATAAGGAGGAAAACTGTAACAGTCCTTGTCAAATAATTTCCTAAGCTACTCAGCCTTTTCATAAACCTCATCCCTTGAGATTTAAATTCTTGCCTTCAGAACACATTTTCTTTAGAACCCCAGAGGTTTAGAATCCACTGATGGATTTCTTAGATACTGGGTCTGCATGAAGTCGGTAGGTCAGAGATGGAGACTCCTCACTTCGCTTTCCTCTGGCAAAAGCACGATGGCCGGAGGAGAGCGCCAGGGTATTGAGCTGCGCCCCCGGTCAGGGCGAGGGCAGCGGGGCAGCGGTCAGAAGCGTTCTGCATGCGCGGCTCGGGGCAGCGGCATCTGCCCAGGCAGATTCCAAGGCCTTTCACGCCATTGATTCCCCGCATCCTTCTACCCTTGGCACCTTTTTCAAGAATAGAAAATACCAGCTGTTCCTTCTGGCCACCAAGTCAGCCCATAAAATTGTCTTCTCTCCTAAAATAAACAAACATGAAATAAATAACAATGAACAGAAATAAAAATCTGAGCAGAGACAGCCCTTGCTAACCGAGGGAAGCTTTTATTAGCAGTTGTGTCTATGACATCAATACTATGGCTCATGCTTTACCCAAAACATCCTGTTGCTCTTAATCTTTCTTGAAAATACAAATAAAACTGGGAAGAGGATAGAGGGAGGGAAGGAGGGAGAGAGCGAGGGAGGGAGGGAGGGAAGGGAAGGGGGAGAGGAACGAGGGAGGGAAGGAAGGAGGGAAGGAGAAAACTATCTCTTAATATTCTGAATAATTGTCTGAGTCCCAGCGAGTTTTCAGTCTGTTCTTTAGGAAGCGCCAGGAAAATGCCAGCCTCCTATGAATCTTAGTATTGGGGGAGCAGGTTCCCTTCCAAATCTTGTTGGCTTCATATGTTAATTTTTAAAATAATTTTTAGGAAAGTTATGTAATAATTATGTTCCAGTCAATGGGCAATAAAAGCTTTTTCAAATAATGGGAGCATGTGCAAAAAACTTAGATGATGAGCTCAGAAGAAGCTTTTCACTGGGTGTGGTTGTGGGAGCCTGTGGTCCCCAGCACTCTGGTGCTGAGGCAGGAGAATTGCTGTTTAGGGCCAGCCTAAATGGCACAGCAACCATACTGTCTCCAGACAGACAAAAGCTATATGTACTTTTTCTCTTATTCAACATACATATTACACTGATATGAATGAGGACATTTTAAATTTTAAAATACTTGTCATTAATAAGAACTCCACAAGTATTATTAAAACTTTGTGTTTCTCCTTTTATAAATATTATTTTTCTTTTTTATATGTATTTAAAATGGATACATAGCACTTGCTTAGGGAGACTCAGAGACTGAGGTTAGATCCCCAGTGTGCAGCCCTGCCCCATGGGCGAGCTGAGACCAGATGTGGTGACGCACCTGTAATCCCAGTGCTTGGGGAGGCTGAACACAGGATCACTAGGAGTCCAAACTGTGTAGTGAGACCCTGTAGGCCTGGTACTAAACAAATAAAATAAAATAGACTCAACCTGGTTGTGTCTCATACTTGTAATTCCAGCACTTTGAAGGCTGAGGCAGGAAGACTGCTGTGAGTTTGAGGCCAGGCTGAATTGCACAGTGAGACCTTGTCTCAAAAAAAGAACCATGAATTCATTACCATAACATAAAAAAAATCTATGTTTATAGAACTCATACAGTGTGTCAGTAAAAGAAGAAAAATTAAGTTAATCTCACTTGCATTTTAAGCCTTACAATGTAAGTGTATGAGTCTTGCAGTCATTGGATAAGATGTCAGTCAGCATACCCAACATTTGTTCCAGCTAACAATTTGAAGTACTCCCAGCCCAGGCCCTAAATCATGGGTATGGTCCAGTGGAGCAAAATGTGAACAATAATTTTAAGGTGGTTCTACTATGTATTCTACTATGTACATTAACATAAACTTCATTCTAGTATAACACAATTCATGAAAATGAGGGAATAGATTAGGAACCCTTATGGCATGCTGAAGACTGAAATCAGAATGTGCTCTCAAAAACCCATGTATTATCTGAGTCTGAAAAGATGTTCGCTTTTCTTTCCTACTGCTCACATATGAGGTGGTTTGCTGCTTCTTTATTTCCTTTTCATTTTTTGCTTTCTTAAAAGATAACCAATTATAAAGACCTAATTTTTTTGGATTTTAGGGAAGGGTCTACAGGGTGTTTGAGGTCTCACTACTAGATCAGACTCATAGTGATCCACCTGTTTACAGCCTCCTAAGAGGTGGGATTACAGGCACACACCACCACTCCCAGTCTTAATTGCTGTCTCAGGGGATCCTGGGGAGCGGGTCCAGCATGGCAGGACCAGGGGTGGAACCCACAGCCCCTTTGCCTGCTTGTAGGTGCTTTAATACTTTAATCCACTGAGCTATTTGGCCTGCCCGAAGTCCCCATCTAGGAGCTATTGCCCCCTCCAGATATTTTGCAATGTTCCTCTCCCTTTCTCCTCCTCTCAAAATATTGACATTTGCATTCTTTACATTTGCAAAAGTGCTACTTCAAAGTTAAATGAACTGGTTGCAGCGTTTTACTTTGCCCTGCTACAGATATAAAAGGACAGTGTCGGATACAAAAGGAAGTGTCAGCTGGAGTATTGTGCCCTCAGTGGTCATGACAAATCCATTCCTCAGGCACGCTCAAGGCTTCAGGGCTCCACAGTTATAAACTCGGTGCCTCACGTCCAAAGGAGACTCATGCATCCTTCTTTATTCATCATTTTAGGCAAAATCAGTTATTAATTTTTTGTTAGCAGAAGTACTTCAAGAATAAAATAGTCCACATATCATTCATTTGTGTTTCCCAGGCCCATTTAGCTTGCAATTCTGGTCATTTTTCTTGGTGTGATAAATGAATATCAGGAGTATTGCCTCGCTAATGAGGCCAAGCCTGTATTTTGAAAAGTGGACGTCAGACTGTTGCTTGCTTTACTGGACTTTGCATGGACTAGTGCCTTGCGTCAAGTAGCCCTGCTCCAGGGCTCCAGCAGGCATCTCACCTGCCCTCGCTGTCACGGTCGGGCACAGAGGCCTGCAGAAGCCTCCACTCGAGTTTCCCCATTGAATGTCTGTAACATTTGATCACCCTTCCTCTTTTTTGCCTGCAGATCATGATATAAAATCTGGGTTTTTACAACTAGCTTTCCAGAATTTCAGCCTCTATAGTTCTTTCAATAATTAAAACTAGCTATTTAGTACCTAGCGTATTACATTATGTCCATTATCTCTCAAAATTTAAAACCAGAGATCCAGAGAAGCTAAGAGACCTGCCCTTGAAATAGCCATAAAATCATCAGGTTTTGAGTTCTTTTCTTAAGACCTCTTTCTCATAAAGAGAAAAAGAGGATGGCAGTGTATGGAGGCATTTATGCCTGTAGGTAAATTCAGGCACACCAGTAATATTAAGATCATACAATATTTTCAGGCCAGCCAAATAGCTCAGTTGATTAAATCACCTGGAAGCAGGCTCAGGGGCGGGTCTTCAATCTTGGGGCCTGCCTTGCCTGCCCCGCCCCGGGGGTGCACTAAAACAGCAATTGAGACGCGGTGTGGTGGCGCCCCTGTAGTCCCAGCTCTTGGGAGGTTGTAAATAGGCAAATCACTACAAACCTTTCTAGTAGTGAGACCCTGAACACCCTGTAGACCCTGCCCTAGAATACAAAAAAATAAAAAATAAAATAAGAAACAAAGATTGTACAATGTTTTCACTTGGACAGTGTTATTACAATAGATCATTATGTGCTCTGAATGTTGATTGTCCTTATAGTTTACAAAAAGTTGACACTTCAATAGCTGAGTTAGAAAGATGCTTCACTATGAAATTCTGGAACTAGGACGGAGCATATTGTGGTGAGTAACCACTGAGTTAACTATAGTTATCTTCTTGACTGTGGCAAAGCTGAGCGCTGGCTTTAACGTCTTATCCATAAAAATCTTGCCTTAAAAGGAAATGTTACAAAAGAGAGTTGGATTTTCAGTTATTGCATTGAGAAATAGACATGAACAATAAACATCTTTTTTGCCCTCAGAAGGCAGTAACTTAATTTCAGACCTCAGTGTATTTCTGAAACTTTCTCCTCCATTGCAACTGAGACACTTGATGCCAAGATTGCAAGTATTTCTCTCAGAAGTTTCTTTGCCTTTCATGAAGTCCCTAGGGGTAGGAAAATCTATGATCTTAAGTACTTTTTTTTTTTACCATAAAAGGCTTTTGGTCTTTTTGCATGTTATATCATATAATCACACTCAACCACAAGATTTTCAGGGAAAATTGCACTATGTGACTAAAAACAGATTATTAAGTAGTTCTTGATTCAAAAGGAATATCTTCATAATCAGTTGGAGCCAAACAATATAAAACTTGTAAAGAAATCTAAGAACAGTGCTGGCTCTGGAAAATATTTTTAATGCACATTCTGAGAGGCAGGAAGGCACCTACCTAAGTAACAAAGTTAGTGTGCGTCCTCCTGTAGCAAAGTATGAGGACATCATGCTCTGATGTGCTTTCAGGAGAGAAGACCAGGCCTGAGACTGCAGATCGTGTCTCTGTAGGTCCGAAGACAGGAGAGAGGCGGCCATGCTCTGCCACCGGAAGGCGAGCAGGTCCTACCCTTTGGCCTCCTTCAGAATGTCTTCTCCTGGTAGTCAGCACTTGGCACTCGATGCACTGCTTCAACCAGAACTAACAAACAATCCACACTGGAATCTCAGGTGTCATTAGTGGTGCCTAAGGTGAAGCCCACGGGGGCAGAAGCAATTATATCGTTGACTTTTAAGTCTAAATATGCAATTTTGCATTATTCCACGTTCATCCAAAGTTTCAAAGGCATTCAGTCTTTTGGGCAAAAAACGTGCAGCATTATTCATCTTATGAGTATGATTGTCAAATCTTCAGATTTTGTTATATTGATTTCACTTGAATATTATACACACACATGGAATCATACAATGTGAATTCCTTCATGCAAAGAAAAAATTCTAATTGTAGATGACAAAACTGAAATCCTTAACATGGGGACAGGGCTTCATTTCTCCTTCTGATAAGATTAAGGCATCTTGTAAATGACTTGTGGCTTTTCCTTTCAGCATGGAACTCATCTTTCAAAAATCATGAACTTTGGTTTGAAATGTCCTCATCATCACATGGATTACCCAGTCTCAGGTTGCAAGCTATGATCATTTCCATTTGTTCAAGGGCGTAAAAAGAAGACAGCTTGATTTTGTACAGCTAGACTGCTGAGCAGCAAAATAGGTATGCTTTATCTCGTGATTGTATCTAATGAAACTATCCATCAGAGAATAAGCAAATCACACTCTTTCTGGCAGGATGGCCTCCAAAATACTCACCTTATATACCAGGGTAAGCCACCCTGTAAATGCTCAGATTCATATCCTTAGTTCTGCGGTGCTTGCCCCTTTCTGCGGCATGTGAGGATTTAACTACATTTGCAACCCGTTCCTTAAAGTGCAGTTGTGGTTAATCTCAGAAGTTAATACAATAATATTAAAGGCAGTTGGGAATAAGATGAAATCGAAGAATTCTATCTAAGACCTTTGACTTATACTCTCCTAATGCAGTTATAGCAAATCAAAGAGATTGTTATCTACGTGTTGCCACAAATGTCTATTTCATAGGACCATTTTCTCCCTTTGCCTTCTGATTTAGCATCCATCTGCTTTCCTGCTACTTTATTAGCTACAAAGGAAAAAAGATACACTTAGAATGATTGAGGTAGCATTTTAGATTAAGTGTATTTAAATTACCTAAAATGTCAGTGACAAGGAATAGACAGCAAAAGTGTAGTTGTAAACTGCTGAAGCGAGATGCGAGGGGGAGAAAAGGGAACAATTCATCAAAGGACACTGGGTTATCGTCATATTGGAGAAGCCAGTCTCAATTTTCCACTGCACTACTGGGGACCACTGTTAGAAGTAATACAATGTGTATTTCAAAATTAATAAAATAGATTTTAACATTTTGTTCCCAAAAGACTAACAGATGAGATGAGGACTACGTTAGTCAGCTTGCTTGAATCTTTAAATGAACTAAAAGTAGATCAAAATTTTATATCATATCTTATAAATACGCATAAGTATTTTTTATCTCTTAATTTTTTTTTCAGAACTGGGGATTGAACTCAGGCCCTTGTGCTTGCCAGGCGATTTCTTATTCTACTGAGCTATCTCCCCAACCCAACATTATATTATTTTAAAAGCTGAAAAAGACACCAATGACATCAATACATGTTCCCTGCCTTAAGTAACTTAACTGAATATCCAAATTAATGAAAAATACAGTAAATCTATAGATAAGAAAGTATTCACAAAAGTGACATGCTGCAGAAGTACATAACTGAAGCCAGAATCAATGGTCACACCTAGAATTGCAAGACTTTCTGAAGTGTATGAATCCACTTAAATACATGCTGCAATGAATGAATATCCTAGGAAATCGAAGGATAAGAAGGTAAAATAACTTGTACTCAGAGCTGGGCACTTCTGGCTTTGTGCAGGAAAGGTTTGCAGTCTCTGCTCCAAAGAATCACCTTTGATGCCGTTTCCTGTTCACAGGTGTTTTGTTGCTCTTGTTGTTTGTTCATTTCTTTGCTTAGGCTTTTTTTTTTTTTTAACAGACTTCTAGCTCAGGAATTTTTTTTAAGACACTGAAGTTTCCCTACACCAGGTGCTCAGAGTAAGAAGAGGCCAGGGAGCCTCACAGGGGGCAGTGTGGAGACCATGGGTGTGGATGAAGAACACTCGATTTTCACTGAAGATACAGCAGTTGGAAAAATACAGCCTCAGGAGCTGCACACTGAGCTGCTCCTTTAGTCAGTGCTCAAGCACTCGTTCCTGGAGCCTTTCAACATTGTGGCAGAGCACCTCAGAGTAACAATGTAGAAAGACTCATTGTGGCTCATGAGCTGGAGACCTCAGTGCATGGCCCCTTGCCTGCACTGTTTCTAGATGTCCAAGCGGGCAGAACAGCGGGTTGTAGAAGACCAGCAAAGGGCCCTGGTCCCTGCGTCTGCTCTCCTCTTGTCCAGTGGTACAGCCTGCACCCCAAGCAGGTGGGCTCCACATTCCCTTGTCTCACAGGGTCATCTCAGGAAGTGCCCCAGGGACACACCCAGAGTGTACTGTGCTTGTTCCTTTCGCATTTCCTATCAGAGTAAGTGGACAAGAAGATTAACTACCCGAGTGGATCACTGACCACGGACACCACTAACAATGTAAATTTGTGCAGAAAATTTTAAAAGAGAAAGGAGATGTATTTGTGCTATACATTCTGGTAATAATTTTCTCGTGTTTAGTAATGAGATAGTAATGCATTTTTACTCACTGTATGTACAAGATAATCTGGAAAAGAATAGAAGATACATGCATCCTAAATAAGAAGTAAGGTTTTGGTTGAAATACAGGTTTGTGGTCCTCTGTGTTTGTGAACTTGGGCAATGTATTAAAGCTCACTGAGCTTCATTCATATGTAATAAGTAATATACATCCTATTCAATTAGATAATGAATAAAAGTTAGCATAACTGGTCATAACAGAGTTTACACTAAAGCAAAGCCATTGCAATCTATACTATTGTATACCTATATTTTGAAAATTGTTTTGATCAATTACTTATTTATTTATCTGGTGCAGGGTCTCACTACACAGCTCTGACTCATAGCGATCCTCCTGTCTCAGCCTCCTCAGTGTTGAGATTACAGGTATGCAGCACCATGCTGTTTTGGGGCTATATAGCATGCAGTACCAGGAATCAAACCTGGGTCCTAGTGCTTGCCAGGCAGCTGCTTAAATTGCCAAGCTATCTCCTCATCCCTACTTATATTTTTAAGTAAAAAATTACTAGCACATTCACTACATCAAATTGGTAAACGTGGTGGTTAATTTTCATTATCAAGTTGACAGACTAAGTACTCTCCAGATAATGAGTAGAGCAGCATTCTGGATGCGTCTACACAGATGCAGCCAAAGGAGTTGGATGAGAAGATTGAATAGGAAGACACGCCCAAACCAGTATGGTGGCAACATGAAATCCTTTGAGGGCCTGGTTGGAAGAGCAAACTGAAGGAGAAATGAACCTGTTCTCTCCTTCACAGATGGAAAATTCATCTCTTCCTGCCCTTGAATATTGAAATACAAGGTCCAACATTGCACCCCATGACTTGCCTCTCCATCCCAAATTTTGTCAGCCCTTTATCCACTGAATGGTTGTGGCACCATCAGCTGTTCAGACTCTCGAGCCCCTAGACTCAGTCTGAATTGTACCATTGACTTCTCTGGTGCTCCAGCCTATGTATCACTGAGAGTGACTTCCTAGCCTATATCGTGATTGAGCCAAGCCATATACTAAAGATCCTGTCTGTCTTTCTGTCTGTCTGCCTGCCTGCCTATTTATCTATCTGTCTATCTATCTATCATGTATGTTTTTGCATCTATCTATGCTTCCCAAATTATGATGTTACTCTGTTCAAATAAACCTATGATAAACTGAAATGTTTAATAAAACTTTCTTCTACAGGCTTGCAGAGTTAGCATCAATGAGATATGTCTCTCACTGTCCTTTGAGGACAGAGTATTGGATGGCACATTGCTAGCCAGGGAAAAGAGAAATACTTAAATTTTGAAATACAGTTTCTCCTGAAAGAATATCCCTTTTGCACCACCAGAAACTTAGAGAACTTGGAACTCAAACCAGTAAGTTGGGGGCCATCTATATATGCTGCCTGTCAGTTCTTTTTTCTGGAAAATCCTAATACACAATCATGTAATTTTCTATATTACCGAAAACTCCTCCAAGGTGGTTGTAACATTTTGCAGCCCCACAGTAATTAAGGAATTCCTTGGTTGTACACTGGTGCTATCAATGTTTTGGATTGGGGATGTTCTACCATGTTTTTTATAGTATCCTATGACTGTTATTTTAATTTTTTTAAAAAAAAACTTTATTAATACTGCACATATTTACAGCATAGTGGTTGCATCACTCTGTAGGGAGTTGGGACAGGTATGCAACACATCTTATTTTTTTTCGAACTTGAAATTCCATAGTGAAGCATGAGAGTGAACATTATTCAGATGCTTATTTTTTATCTATATACTTGCTTTCTAACACAGCCTTGAGAAAACCAACAGCCTTCTCTGATTCATACAGCACTAAGGCAAACAAAGCTCCTCTTATTCAGAAAAGCAAGATTCCAAAGGTCTCATGAAAGTAATGATGACAGTGGAAAGCTATCTTCAAGAATAAAAAGGAAATTGTAAATATTTACATAATTGCAATCACTAAAACCAGAATGGGAGAAAAGTGATTATAATCCGTTTGTTAGATTAGCTCTCCCCAACTGTGGCCCCAGTATTCTTCACATTATACTTTTCTGTCTCTATTCTCATCTACACTTTCCTTTCTCATTTACATAATTATAGGTTGAGCTCTAATCTGTCCCATTTTTTAAAATAAATACCAGCATTAGAGCTTTTATTTATTGTCTCCGCAAAGCCTTAAAATTATTGGTCACTAACTATTTTTATTGTGAGTATACAATTTACTTTTCTGTATCATGAAATGAAAAACACCTTTCCACTCCCCCTAACGCAAGGGGTTTAAGTTAGGACCGCTGACAGTGCTGCCACAGGCTGGAAGCGTGCGTCATTGGCACTCTGTCATTTGGATGGTTGAAAGTGACACTGAAGCAACTAGTCTGGGAGGCTTCCAGAGACATTTCTGACAAAGCCAAATATGGGGATATGTCAAACGCCTTCTGCCACTCTTTAAACTTAGATCCCAACCTTAAGATGTATTCCTATGATCGGAACTTCCCAGTATGTTAAAGCACAGTGAACAAAGCCTTAGCATAAAGATCCTATGACATGATTGGAAAACTTATGCACACTAATAAACTGTTACCAATTGATGAATTTTGTCAGCTTACCTTCTGCCAACTCCAAGGAAATCTGATCTTTACTGAAATGTGATCTTCCACTCATTCTTTTGATATCCTTTCTGATTCTGCTTCAGAATATGAACGCTCAGTCATATTCAGACAGGACTCCATGCCCTGGCTCTCCCTGACAGACATGATGCCCTCTCTCTGCTGGACTCTTCACTGAACACTGTAGAGAGCTTCTGGCAATAGAAAAATGTGCTCAAAGCACATAACATTTGGTTTACTGTGGTAGCTACCAAATGACAGTTAAAGATCTATGGCATCGTTGCACAAGTAGAAAAAAATAAAGCTTGAAGACATTGAATATGTGGTATAAGAAACCAAAACAACCCAAGCAACCCTAGAAGATGGCTACAAAGCTGGAGAAAGAAAACTAAGGTCCTCTTTGTTTGAATGATTGAGATGATGAAATTTCAGTGTATAAGAGACCAAGGCAACAAATTTGGATTTGCAAAACAGACGTGATATCGATTTGTCTTAGAGTTCTGGGCCCTTAGGACTCAGAGCCAGAGCATGGTTTGGACTTGCCTAGATTTAGAACCCCACCTCAGGGATGACGAAGCTCACTGCTGCATTCAGCATGGTGTGGGGACACCGGCTGTGGGTGTGCTTTGTCCTGGAAACCTCCCCTCTGCCCTGCCCTTGGGTCTGCTTTGTTTGGGGCCATAATGTGAACTGCCCCTACACGGGGTCTGAGCCTTGGAACCAGCAGTTGATACAGGAAAACAGGAAGTGAATGAAGCCTTTTGTCAGGGTCTTAACTTCAGAAAATGAGCTTCATAGTTTGTTATTCTCATGTGTGTGTGTGTGTGTGTGTGTGTGTGTATTGTCCTAACAACATGATTTTCTCTTTCTCCCTGAGATCTTTATCTGAAAATATTTCTACCCAATTCATAGTAGTCTCTTTCTTCTCTAAGATCATATTTAGATCTGTGTTAGAACATCTCTCAAAGGAGATGTGGGTCCTTCTCCTTCATTGGCTGTGAACTTCTCAAGAGCTCTTCAATGTCTTATAAATGCATTTTCACTATTTCTACTCCTACCTAGGAAACTCTGACTCAAAAAGCCCTTCAAAACTGCAATCCTATTACCTTATAAGGTAAGAAAATTGTTAAATTTTACCTTTCAAAGAGACAACCTACTAAATTAGATTGGAGTTACCTATCATATATTGATACAAAGATAAATAAGTAGTCTGAAGTCTCTTGCCTTTTCTTCTCATCTGCTACTGCAGAGGAAAAAAATCACACATGTGTTATGTAAGATACATTAAATCCAGTTAGGAAAATCCATGCTGTAATTTCCAACCACAACCTTCAACATAAGGCAACATGCCCAAGTCTTGCTTTGAATTAACAGTGAGTCAATTCTATGCTGCGTCATTAAGTAATACATTTTCATGATCCGAGAAAAAGTGTTTTCAGAAATCCCACTTCCAAAGAGGGGAAAATGAAATAAAAATGTAAATGGCCTTAAGAGTAGAAATGAATAAAGCATTAGCTGTCGATATAATTTCCCTCAAGATTTCATGGTTGAAAAGCTTTATTTTAGAAAAGTCAGACTTTTCCAGTGACAGCAGAAGAGAATTAAAACAATTTAAATATGTCTTGGCCTGGAGTGGGGTGAGGCTTTCCATTTGATATTGTCTAAAGCTGATATACTCTAGCATACCAGACACAATGGTTTAGGGAAATTTCAACTACTTGAAAATAAATTGCTAGAATATGAAGAAAAAGTCACCCCATCAAGGTTCTAAATTTCTCTTTCTCACTTCTAACCAGAAGATGATCCGATTAAAGAGTGCATTAGGGTGATGTCTCAAGTTTCCATGGAAATAAATATGATGTGAATCTGTTGTGTATTTTCTTCATTGTCATAGCTTCTATTATCTAATGTACTATTTGCCTGTTAAAAGGGACAGAAAAGACATTATAATAGATAATGGTAATGTTGATCACTAAATCATATATTCAGTATTACAGTCTTTTCCTTCAGTAAAAGACAGATAAGTAAATTTAAAAGTACTTATTTAACTTTATGCATGTGTATTCTGAGTAGAAATACTAAGTTTTATTGTCAGAGAACAGAGCTCTGTTGATTCTTAGGAGTGTGTTTTTAATCCCTGCAAAGCTGTTGCAGAAAGAAAAGATAGAAACTCCTTGAACTAAAATGTGGGAAATGAAAATATTTACAACTCTTAACTTGTCTACTTCGGAGCTATGTCACTACAACTATCTAAAGTGCCAAGTGCTGTCCCAGAGTTGTCCCTGTATGCAACAACTCTGGAAAAGAATGACTAAACAGTCCCTTCCCAGCCTTGCATGGAAACCAAAAGGAGTGAGGGTGGAAGAACAGTGAGATGCCAAGTGACTGCTCTCACTTGCTGCCAAAACCACAGCTTCATTTGCTGTGGAGCCTTTCTGTTTTGTTTGGAGTGAAGCAGAGACAGAGCCCGTTCCTGCTGGACTCCTAAGACTGCTCAACCATGGCACAAAACAGATGAAAGGGAATGGTAGGTGGAGTGACATACAGTACCTGCTCTAGTCACTTGTGAAGCAAGCTATGCCCAAATTTAGGGGCTCAAAACAACCGTAATAGATTATTTTTCTCATGAAATCTGCAGTTGTGCAGGGCTCAGGGTTAAAAGCTCACCCCTGCTCCACTGAGCTTTCACAGAATGCAAAGATCTGTGAGCTTGCACTTCTAAGACCACTTGTTCCTGTGGCTTGCAAGCAGGTACAGGATTTGACTGGGTACCTAACTGGGAGCAAAGGATGAGCTCTGTGTCAGGTGGGGCTCTCTCTGTGACCCAGCCTGGCTTGCGGCCAGGTGGCAGCAGAATTTCAAGGTGAAGTATTCAAAAAGAGCAGCAGGAAGTTACCAGCTCTCTGTGTCTTAGCCTGAAACATCTCTGTGCTCAGAGAGAAGTCTTGCATCCACTTTATGAATTGAAGCAAATGTGAATGTATTTTTAGTTTCAAAAAGAATGGAGATAGAGTTTACTTCTGTACCAAGGAGTAACAAATTTTTGGCAATATTGATCAAGCCACTTTTGGGAAATGAAGTTTTCCTCAAAACCATTAAGAAGAATGAGTGATTTTACTAAAATATAGAATTTAAAATTTAAGTATTAGAATTTAAGTGTTTGTCGAGCCAGTAAAGCAGTGTTTGATTTTGGAGATAGATCAGAAGCTTGGAAATCAAAACAGAAGTAGCAAGGGATGGATCACAATAGAAGTACACAAAGGGAGCTGGGACTTTGTCAGTGAGCTAAACCACACATTTTCACTGCCTAGAATCTACATCAGTGTCCTCACTGCTTCCAGGGCCAAAGTGGATGATACAAGTGAAACACAGAAGGGTCAGCCTTTGCCAAAGTGCTGCACACAAACTGACCCAACTTTGCAGAATGGGAGTGAGAGAAATCCCTGGGTTGGAGCAGAGTGGTTGGGTTTCCATCTCTGAGAGAAGTTGAGCAAGCAAATCCCTGACAAGGAGCTCAAGGACTCATCTCCAGTTCCCTCTCACCTCTAGTTTTGTGTGTTAAATAGGAACATAGAACCACCAAGAAGGGAATTGTGGTTACAGCTTAGATGAACAGACTCAATACAGAGCTCATCATGTAGCTTATAGCATGGCCATGGTATCTTATCATTTTTCTTTCTTTCTTTCTTTCTTTCTTTCTTTCTTTCTTTCTTTCTTTCTTTCTTTCTTTCTTTCTTTCTTTTGATTTGAAGTTTTTACTCATTAATTTCAAGATATTCATGTTTTTATTGGTTAAGTTAAACCAATGGACATCACCCTTGACAAGATACATGGCTCTCCTCTTGAGGGGAAAGTACAAGTGTCTATTTCATCTTTTAAGAAGTAGGATTGTTGATTGGCCTTTCAATTTTAGATTAATAATTTATACTTTTATGCTTTCTTTCATCTCCACTGTGTGACCCCCTCTATTGCTATCATTACCAATGTGATTCAACAACCTTTGTTTCTACATTACTGTTTTCCTAGAGTTGAGGTAGTGCCTCCTTATTCTCACTCCTAACTACACATCCTACATTTTTCTCTTCTATTGTTTGTTAGAAAAATACACATTATATATTGTACAACATATGTAATAATCTAATTTATGTTAGATACTAATATTATTAATCACATTATGTTAACTATAGTATTAAACATATTAAGTTATATGTAACAAGCATTAAAAAACTAATCTAATCTCTAGCAACTAAATAAAATTGTCTTTCTAAATTATTTAAAAATCTTCTGTTTATTTGGTACAGAGTCTTGCTACACAGCTCAGACTTACAGAGATTCTCATGTCTCAGCCTACCCAGTACTGGGGAGGTATGGGATTACAGGTGTAATCCTGGGATTGCAGGTGTGCACCAGCATGCTCAGTTTCAGCAGGCAGCACAGTTCTCCCACTGCCCCAGACCCTGCATGATATATGGCACTCGGGGTCAAGCCTGAGTCCTTGCACTTGCCAGGCAGGTGTTTATTCTGCTGAGCTGTCTCTCCAGCCCTATTATACTTTTTGTATTAATATTATTGCAATTTTTGAAACTTCCACAAGTTTGTACATTTTTAAGTAAAAAAGAAATAAGGACTTATTTTTGTGACTTAACTGAATGGAATCTTATATATATAAAGTCATGTTCCCTAGGACTAAATTCTATGGCTTACATTTTCTTGAGAATACATTAAGTACTTTAAATATGTTACTTCAATATTCTTTAGCTTCTGTTGAAAGTTAAAAAGGCAAGCTGAGTTTCTTTGTTTTTAGTAATGATTTGCTCATTAGGCCTGAATGCCTAAAGGAAGTTTTTCTCTTTTCTTTAAAATCTCCGGGTTTGTCAAGTTTGACAGTGACACATTTTTGTCATTCTGCCTTGATTCAGGCAATATCCTTGAAGTTTGTTACCTCAAATGTAGTCTACTGCAGGAAATTTTCCTTGCCAATACATAAATACTGCTGCTTCTGTTGTCTGATAGTTTCCTTATTTTGTTTTTCAAAGTCTCTCTTGGAATGGACTCCTATGTAGATAAGTGGGTAGATAGTTAGATACACAAAGATTTCATGTGCTGTGTATGTGTAATTTGTAATGTCTCTGTCTTAGTTTCTTTTCTCTTTGCTGAGAGGAAAATACCCAATACCCAATATTAAAAGAAGAAAGGCTTATTTGCTGCAGAGTTTGTAGATGTTTCAACTCATGATCAGCTGGTTCCAAGGCAGAGTGGCTAATGGCAGAAGAGCAATGGTTCACGACCCCAAAAGGGAAAGCACGGAGCCAGAGAGGAGGGCTATGCCCCCTCCTGCTTGCCTAGTGTATGCAGGTTCCTTGCCCTAGGGCCTGTGTCAGCCACCTCTGAAAAGCTGCATCTAGATACACACCACAGTAGCCTCTGTGTGCATTTGTAAATGTTGTCCACTTTAGAAATTTTTTCATGAGTTATCATTCATTTTAACTACCATTCTTTCTAAGTTAGTTTCAAGTTTTATTTTATTTAATTATTTCTTTGTATTTTAGGGAAGGGTCTGCAGGGTGTTCAGGGTCTCATTACTAGATCGGACTCATAGTGATCCACCTGTTCACAGCCTCCAAAGAGCTGGGATTACAGGTGTGCACTACCACACCCAGTCTCAATCACTGTCTCAGCGCGTCCCACGGGCAGGCCAGCACAGCAGTCAGGGCTGAAACCCCCATGCCCCTTTGCCTGCTTGCAGGTACTTTAATCTGCTGAGCTATTTGGCCGTAGTTTCAACTTTTGAAATGACTTTTTAAATTTTATTTGAGTCTAAATTATCTCATCCAATCTGCCTTTCCTGAAATCTTTGTTTGTTTGTTCTTATGTATTTGGTAAAGGTCTCACAGCCTGAACTCCTAGTGATCTCCCAGCACTGGGTTTATAGGCATATGCCAATATGTCTGGACTCAGTGGCCAGCTCAGTGTTCCCAGGGGCAGGGCCAGCCTGGCACATGGTGCCTGGGATCAAGCCATGTCCCTGTGTTTTCCTAAGCAGGCACTTAGTCTGCTGAGCTATCTCTCTGGCCCCCTGAAATAATTTTAATTCTGAATCAATTCATATTCTTCTTTTGTAGCACACTCTTTTTATGGTACTGGAAATCAAAGTCAGGACCTAGCACTACCTAGGCAGGCAATTATACCACTAGGCTATATCATTATCCCTAAGAGCTCACATTTTTAAGTTAGTTCATGATTGTTTTGAAATTTTAAGTCCCAATCCCCATTAGTTCCATGAGCAAATCTTTCTGCTATACTTTTACTGACCATTGTGATACTGTTCTGCTTCTCCTCTCTTTCTTGGCGATTGTAGATGGGCAAAACCAGCTTGCTGTTCATTACATTCATTTTCCTATGCTAGAGTGATTGAATAGTTGAAGGAAGCCTCCTTTGCATGGATGCCTAGATTGGTTTTCTCTTTTTGTTCTTCTGTATTTGAAATCTCTCTACAGATCCACATATATTGTTTTTACAAAGCGATCCATGTTATCCATAGAAATTCTTAGGCTGTGTTTTCTGCTCTCATTCATACTTCTATCTCTATCTCTTTTTCACTTTCTGGTTTATCTTAACTTCCACTTTCAGCTATTGTCTCCAGGGCCTGAGGCTTTGTCAGGTGGATTTTAGTATTTCAAGGGACCCAGGTCACTGTCTCTGTCCTGGCTGGTCACATCACCGCCCTGCCCTCTGCTTTCCCCTGTGAGTCAGTGCCCATGAAATCCGCTGCTCTTCTCAGATTCACCCTCAAAGCACCTTAGCGCATCTTCAGGGAATTTCTCAAGGTTTGCAGAATGGGTTACTTCAACATCTTCACACTGAGAGGCTGAAAACATAGGTCCTGTGTGTGGATATGAACATGTATCTGTTCACAGGGACATGTGGTCTCTGGGGATGTCTTCTGGCTTGGGTTTCCTGCAGTAATCACTCACACATCAGGAATTTAGCTTTCCTTGTTTTGTGCCTGCTTTTATAGGAACACTGGGTGGATTTAGTTGTCACTACCTCCACCTTCTTTCCAGAATCATCACTTTAAAAATGTTTGCTTATAGCAAAGCAACAGCCTTAAAAAAACATGAGATCATTTTGGAAGCGCCAGACATAAACTAGCAACAGAAGAACTTCTCTTTTGGGAGTAGATGGGAAGAACAGAGAGGGGATGCTGGTGTTGGACTTGGGTGAACCTCCGCCCTAGACATCTACCCACTTACACCTTGCAGAGACAAATTCCAGAAGTGGAAGTGGAAATACCCTGGAGAGCAAATGCACGGGTGGGCATGAGACTTGAGGATACCACAGAGCTTTCTCCCCGCTCTACGGCTGCCCTTCCATCCCCGGTGACAATTATGGAGTTTTTTTTATTATTTATTATTTATTTATTTATTTATTTATTATTATTTTTATTTTATTGAAGTGCAAATATCAATCAGACAGTTTCAAGACACCTTAACAAGACAGATTCAATAAATTAATACATTGCAAACTATTTTCATAATGTTTTGGTATCGTACAAGGTGCATACATGATATTATATTTACAAATATTATTTTAGCAGATGTCTCTTATCAGTAAATTAAGAGCGTAGCTGCTTACTTATCTTATTTTTTATACATGAATTATATCAAAAATTCAATAATTATTTTCCTAGTTGATGACCGTAGTACTAGAAGCCGACATAATATCCTGTCCAACCACCATTAGTGCAGATCTTGCCTCTCATAGGGTTATGTAGAAGCACAGTGTTATCTATCTCAACTGTACTGTGTATGCACAGACATCATGATTTTTTCTTTCTATACCCCTTTCTTTGTGTACACCTGTCAAAGGTGGGCACTCCATTGTCATTCAACTAACTTAGGTGCTTGAACTCGACACCACAGTCCAACACAGTCCAGCATTCCACAACAATAGTGAGTTATTCAAAGAAGTTGTCGACCATAGCCATTTACAGCTCAGCTTAATATTATGGCCCCACGATGTATACTTCATTTTTATACTTTTCTGCTGGATG
>PVKA01030114.1:0-27625 GCA_004027165.1 Ctenomys sociabilis
ATTGGCTGTTATCGGCTTATTGAGAGTTGTAATATCTTCTTGATTCAGTTTTGGTAATTTGTACCTTTCAAGGAATCTATCCATTTCTTCTGTGTCTTCTATTCTGTGAGCGTAAAGATTCTCGAAGTAACTATTAATAATCTTCTGAATTTCCAGTGGGTCTGTGGTGATTTCACCCTTTTCATTCCTTATCGCTTGTCATTCTTATTTTCATCATAACTTAAGTGAGCATTTATATGCAGACAGCACTAAAATTTATACGCAGCCTCATCTCCCCTGTGTTTCAGGCCTGAAGGGCCTACATGGAAGGCGAACCCGTGCAAAGCAGCATGTCCGGGATTGAGATCAGGATCTGCCAAACAATTCCCAAGCACGCACACATCCTTATCACATCATCATCTTCCTGTACTCTCTGTCAGCAAATGGTACCAGTATGTATCCGATTACAACAGCCCAGAGCCCCTGGAAGACTGTGATCTGATGCCCTCTGCTCCTTTATCTCCCATCTGACACAGCACTGTGTCTGTCCTCTTGCTTTTACTTCCTAGAAGACTTGCCAACCTGTCCACTTGGCTCCAGATCCGCTGCATTGGCGCTGAACCAGGACACCATAGCTGGGCTCCTCTCCTGTGCAGAGATGGCTAAAGCTGCCACCATGTCCTGCGGCTGCCCTTGATTTTAACCTGATTGCCAAGGAGTAGCTGGCAGACATTTTTCAAAAGTCGATAGCTTACCCTCCACTGTCCACCTGTCTGTCTCAAGCTCCATGTCGTTTCACATCTGTACCTGTTCCTACTGTCTTGTGAATGCTCTTGGACAGATGTGACTCCTTTGCTCAGTGCAGGCTCTGCATAGCCTGTGCTCCTTCTAACTCCCAGGCTATTGTCATAATTTCTTAACAGTTCTGTTTCATCCACTTTGGCCTTTGGTGACAACTAGGTCCCAGGATTCTTCTGCTCAGCATGTTTGCCTACAGGACTCTTTCTGAGTTCATTTATCTTCTTCTACTGAACTCTCTCACACACACTCTTCAGTTCTTGATTAATCATTTTCTGATGTCTTCTTTCAGTTTTCACTTAGTTGATGCTCATGCACTCCGTGCTCCTCCCTCCCTAGGATTTTTAGAGCCCCAAGACAAGAAATGTGACTTGCTGGATATGCTTATGTCCCCAACTTTAAGCCTCTAAAATAGTGAGTTTAATAAACCTCTTTATAAAGCATCTCATTTCAGATATTTTCTTAGTGCAATTCAAGAAAGACTAGTGCAGGTAGTATTTGTATTCATGGCTGTGGATAAAACCTACAGGTAAATTTAGAAGGTGAAGAAGAGTAAATAGAGTCAAAAGATGGTCAAAGAGAGCCCTGAATTGTGTAAGAGTATGCGATTAAGAGTATGTCCTCATGAAATCAAAGGAGGAGGAAGTTTCAGAAGACATGAACAGCACCACCAGAAACCCCAAATACGTGCAGATGAGGAGTCAGAAAAAGACGATGGATTTGGCCTTGCCAGAGCATGCACAGAGAGTGCTATGGATTCATGAGCGAATGGACTGCCTGATGGCAAGCCCCAGGACATGGGTTTCACCTCACAGCAGGAGGTGTCGTCCTGCTGAAGACCAGGATATTTGAAATCAGGGCAATGAGTAGAGACAGAATGAGGGAGGTCCAGGCATTTTCAGAGGACAAAACAGTTTACAAGTACTAATGTCAAGTTTCCTAACAAGACAGGCCACTGGCTTGTCAGCTGGGAGGATGAGGGTAGGGGTTAGTGGAGGTATAAGGACAAAGCAGAACTGAAAGTCTTCACTGTGAGGATGGGAAGGAGAGACAGCTGAGCAGGGTGGAGTTTAGGAGACTGAAGGACCCAAAAAGGCTGATTTTCAAAACATGTAGTGAATTTTGCATGGCATGCTTCTCATGCCCAGGGCAGAAAAGGGGAAAGCAGTCCGGGGAGTCCTGGCTCAGGTATCAGAGCCTGTGCAGAAGAAGATGAAAGGGCCAGGGGAGCTGGTAAACACGTAGTTAAAATGATTGACAACAGCAGCCCAGTGGATAGGGAGGAAGGGAAGTTAGGCAGAGACTGATGGACCAGAAAGAGAGAGCAGGGAGACTGGAGCTCTCCACTGGGCTCCCATCAGGGCTTCAGTGGAGAGAGAAACTAGTCAGACACTGAAAGGTTAAGCTAGAGATTTTAAAAGAGAAACCAAAATGTAGAAGTGATAAAAAAGAAATATGCACTTTGATGTTAGACACACCTAGTCTTGTCTCTTTTAGTTATGAGCTATGTGAACTTGGAACTCAATTACCTAATCTGTAAGGTAGAGATAATAATAGCTCCTATGTCAAAAGCTTGTAGTGAGAATTAAGTGGGATAATGCATGGAAAAAACACTTAGCACAGCTGAGAATATGGCAAGCTCTTGGGGTGGGTGTTTATACTCTCACTTTTATGATGATCATGATGTAGCCATAACTCAAGTGAGTGAGTTTTGGATTTTGTGCAGAGTTGTAGAATAGAGAAAAATTGGAAGTGAGGCCAGGGAATAGGAAAGGGGGATGCAGGGCCTTTTTGGTGGATAGCAGTATCTTTGCTTTGTCTTCAGTGCTAATTTGGCTGCTAAAGCCGGAGGCTGCAGTGTTGCTGTTGAAATCTCATGCTCTACCAGAGGCACCTTGTAAAGACAGCCCAAAACCTAACCCTCTGTGACCTTCCCTTGTCTCCAAGGACTTATGCACCCATGTCCAGCTTTGTTTGCTTGTAGGCACTTCCTGTGTGTCACAGTGCATTCTTCGCATAAAAGAATGCCCAGGTTTTAGTAATGAGACCTTTCTAATTGTTTGGTTTCTGCACATAAATTGGTTCTGAGTCAGCCAAATTTGCTTGCAATTAGGAGACAAACAGTGGAGGCCGCTGGGTAGCATTTTTCTCTTGCTTATTTAAGTAGTGGCTTCCTTGGCATCCAGCCATATTGATCCTGAGAAAAGCTTTATTCAATTAGGGCTCACGTGTAAACTCAGTGCTGTGTAGTCGGGGAGGCCCAGGCGGACTTGAGGGTGGCTCTGACACCTCTCAGCAGTGCATGGTCACTATGCTTCTTGAGTAGGACGTGGCTAGATTCTGCCCATGCGTGACAGCCCTGGTGCTGCCCCTACTGTTTTCACCATTCCTGTACCTGTGGGGCCTTTGTGGGCTTGTTGGCAACCTGGTAGAGCCCAAATGTCTGGGTGCTCAGCATAGTCTCAATGATGGGGTAAAAGGTTCTGATGCCTCATTTCAGAGAAGAAAGAAAGCCATCCATTAGCACTCACTTGCCATGTAGCAGGTACCAGTCTAGACTCACTGACAGCGAATCATTCAGCCAATAGTCCCTCTTGTTGCAAGAGCACTATTTCCACAGAAGTAAAAGCCTGTTTATAATCATAATGGGCCAGTTGTTAGGGTATCTAAGGTGTACAGGATTTTGGTTTGCTGGTGGTTTTCTTTCCTGGTATATGTGTGTGTGTGTGTGTGTGTGTGTGTGTGTGTGTGTGTGTGTGTTCTTCCAGGGCTTATTGGGAAATTTGAATGAATTACATAAAGGATTTCTTTTGCTGATTTGAGAAACCACCTATATATAGAAATCCAGGGTCAAGATAAGACCCATATCTGTCAGGGCAGAGCATTGAGAGTCTGGATCAGTTTACTAGGAAGATACCGGTGCATGTCATGGGGCTGATGGCTCCCTCTGGACCTGCAATCTTCCAAGGAGGTGGAGCTGATATAAGGCAATAAAATATGCAACATGAAAGATACCGGGAATGAGTTTCTTTTTCTGAAACCAAAGAATGAACTTTAGGAACAACGGAGGTTAAGAATAGAATATATTTATGGGGGAAAAATAGCTTCTGTCAGAGAAAAGGACAGAAGGGGACCCAAGTGGGTTGCTCAGGAATGTATTTTCTTTAGGGATTTTTGTAGAGCAAAACCATTAGGTGAGACAGGTCTAAGATGGAAACTTAGAGACAAACTATGGTCAACTGATAAGACTACAAACACAATTATCCAGGTAAAACTGATTAAATTGGGGTCAAATGGGGAAGTGAGTCACATAACAAGTGGGCCTGAATCTAGAAGAGGGGATTTTCCCATAGGGGGTTGGGTGAGTGAATCTTTTTGGCTTTCTCAAGGTGACAGAGATCTATTTGGAATATCAATCCCTGATGTTTCTCCTTAGGAAGCTACACATTTGTTTGATCTTTTTTTTCTGAGGTCTAGCTCACAGTGGGAGTGTCTGTCTCGCCCACAGTTGTGAGGTAGCTTGTCTTTTATACTGGCTACTTCTGCAGGCCCAGTCCAGTCTGACTGCCTAAAATATTTCTATCTAATTTAGCTGCCTACAACAGAAGCATGAAGACTCTAAGAAATTTCAAGATGATGAATATTTGAGATCATATAGTATTTGTATCTCTGTGCCTAGTTTATTTCACTTAGCAAAATGTCTTCTACATTTATTTAAGTTGTCACAAATGACAGGCTTCCTTTCTTAAGATTGAAATACATATATATATATATATATACACACACACACACACACACACACACACACACACACACACACACACACACACACACAGTCCATTCACCCATCAGTTACATCTTAATAACAATAAAGAAATGTTTCAATGCTTCAAGAAGACTGAAGAGCATTTACCCATCTCAAGTCTAGCAGGACTCCCTCATGGCAGGGGTAATAATCATCTTTCTCTTTGCCTGAAGTTACCTGAAATGAAATGAGAAGACAGAGGAGCCCCAGGAATACACAGGGACAGTATGGGGATGGAATGTGTAAGGGTCAGGAAGGATTTCAGTGGGATAACTGGGTGAGTCCATATCATGCTGCTGGGCAAGAAAAATAAATACGTTCAGAAGTGGACATTTAAGGGAACAAACCATTCATATTTACCCAGGACTGAAAGTCCTAACTCTGGAAGTCCCACAGTGTGCAAGGGTTGGGAATGAGCCCTCAGTGTAGTTTCCATGTGAAGTTAGGACAAGGGCCAAGGGCTTTTCATGATGGTAAAGTATCTCATCCAGAGTTTGGAAGAGAGAATAGAGGAGACTAAAGTCAAGAAACATGCTTTCTTAGCTCATTTGCATGACAGTCCATCCTTTAATACTCACTTGCCGGATTGCTAATAATTTTTCTTATTTTTGAGGCAAAAAATAAGTTGAGACCCTAGCACATTTGTTCCAAGTGATACAGCCAAGTAAAGGTAGAGTTCCATTCAAAACCAAAGTTGTAGGGATAAGGAGACAGACATGGCTGAAGGAATTTCCTTACCACTGGGGTTGTGAGAAGTCTAGGATCTCTGGGGACAGGTGTCCTGTTGTCCCAGTGTTTCAGGCAGCTGAGTTAGACAGAAATATTAATAGGCAATCAAACAAGGCCAGCCCTCAGAAGGGGCCCATAAGAAACTTCAGATACCTGGCAACTGTGAGAGAGAGACAGACCCCCCTGCTGTGGGCTAGGCCTCAAGATAAAAGAGTAAATAAATGCAACCACATACCTCCCTAAAGATAAGCATCTGGGATTGATATTCTAAATAGGTCTCTCACCTCGGGGATGCTTGAAACAGTCACTGACCCAGCCCCCTACAGGAAAAATCCCTGGACTGTATTCTTGCCTGCTTGCTACATGACTTGTTTTCCCATTTGGTCCTGGATTTAATCAATTTTACCCAAGCAATTGTGCTTGTAGTCTTATTGGTTGATCATAGTTTTTCCTACTTCACACCCACTGAAGTGAGTCCCCATGTTCTGACCCTTAGCACTGCCTTACCACATGATTTTGATTTATGAAAATTCTTAGAAAAGACAGACTGCGGGCAGTCTCCTGGGGTTCCCCCATCTGTCCCTCTCTCAGACAGGAGCTTTCTTTCCCCCAATAAATGTATTCTGCTCTTAACCTCCATTGTTCCTAAAATTTATTTATTCAGTTTTAGAGTCCAGGAGCTCATCCCAGGTATCCTCCAGGTTGGGGGTTTTATTCTCCTATATTATTACTGTGTCTTTTCACTGAAACAATTATTTCAATGGATGATGTTCCTTTGGTTTGCACCATCTGAGCTCCAGAATGTTAGGTGATTCTCAGAAGAGCTGACCCTTTGACATGAATTTTATTTTATTTTAAGAAGGACAATAAGTACTTCTCTTGAATTTCTGCTAAGGAGAACATTGATCATTGCAAGCAAATAAGACAGAAGTAAAATGGAATAGAATTTGCTCTAGTTATGTCCATGAGTGCTTGTCAAGAATTATTTCTCCTTTGTTTAAAAGAGGATAATTAGCCCTGAAGAGAGAAGGTGCCTTTGGGTATGGAGTCTGTGTTCCGTGAAGGTGGTTGGCAAGCTTCTAATCCTGTGGGAAACTCACACCTTCGTGGCTACTGCTCTCCAGAAATCCACGTGTTCCCCACTGGGGAATTAGCCATTTCTAACAGAATTAATAAGGAAAAGCCCTTTTCAGATGCAGCTTCATGGGAACTGTGGAGTCCCATGGGAGAGCCCTGAGTAATGGCTTTGTCTCATGAAGCCTAGAGCTACCACTCTGCCTTTGAGAGGGAGCCCATACCCTACCTGGCCTAGACACCCAGCACACTGCTTTATGTAGGACACTTCATAAAGCACTAGGAGCTCACAGAGGTTGATGTTTAATTTGATAATTTCACAAGTCTTACTTATTCTTTAAAAATTTTTCTAAAGAGGCCAAGTAAAGGAAACTACTCAATTTTTCAAAATGGACAGTTAACCCATGTAGAATTAGAAAATCTCCAAACTGCAACTCTTCATAACTTACTCAAACAAATATTAGCAATGAGTGCAAAAACCATTAGGTAAACAGTTTGGGAAAAAGAAATTGTCTCAAACACAGAAACAAATATTATGGCTCAATTACTCAAATAAAGGAGAAAAAATTAATGGACAGATAGTGGAAATCACATTAATCAAATAGTAAAGCTAGTATCATGTATGCTGGAATATTATGACACTTGTCAGTTAATAAGATGCTATATGAAAGCTGTAATATATACAAATATGCTTGACAAAGATGTTTAATATTAATGTAATCGGCCTTCTAGTTCTAAGGTAAAATGTGATTGTGAGGTGGAAATAGAGGAACACATTTAAAAAACACAATCAGAAAATCATCAGAAAAGTCCACAATGTGGAAAATTTGGTAAGAATACAAGTGGCTTGTCAAAAAAATATTTTAAAATAAAAATAAAATATTTAGGGCTGGGGAGATAGCTCAGTGGAATAAGCACTTCCTTGGCAAGCGCAAGAGCCTGAGTTCAATTTCTGGTTCTAAAAAAAAAAAAAATTCAACCAAAAGAACAAAAACTAAGACTACTACTCAAGTTAACCATATGTATCAGCTGAAGTTTTCAATACACAAAGGGTTTACTAAGCAGACCTGTAACTGCACTGGTAGAATTATGGGTGCATGAATGCAAAATGGCCATCTCTGGTCTGTAGCCAGGGGATCTACTTACTGCTTGAAGGCCTGGAGTTTACTACAACAGCCAGTGCACGTCCAGGTCAGAAAGCCAAACGGTTTGTGTTGAAAGGCAGAAGAGTGCATGGACAGATAGTGAAGGCTGGAGCTCCACCAAGGAAGGAAGACTTTCTTCTGTTCACTTTTACTCCAACCAGGGTACAAGTCCATTGAGTGGCACTGCGCCCAAAGGAAGTGACCTATTCTTGGCTTTTAGCCTACCTGTCAGTCCTACACAGGCACCCCAAGAACTGTGCTCCATAATCCATTAGGGTTTCTTAGTCCATTCAACTTCATGTCATAATTAACTGCCCCATCACACGAATGTAAGAAATTTAGTGCATGAATATTTGTCAAAGAACAAATCTGAAATAAATAATCAAACAGCCAACAATAAATAAATCAGCTGAAGAAATATTTTAACAGCATATAACTAAGTCCACACAGAGTTGCCAGTAGATGTTACTGTGAGATAATTTATGGAAGTTTTGTGCTCAGAGGAAATATATGAAACGTAAGTGGATGAATTACCATGAAAATCTACAACTTGCTTAAAAATATCTTAGTTAAGAAGATATGTGAAAGAAACTTTTTTAAAGTGGTAAAATGCTAATACTTGTTAGCGTTCTTTCACAATTTCTGGATATTTGAAAACCCTAGAAAGAAATTTTGTAGATTTTTGCTTTTCCTATGATGGGGTAATTAGTACCAAATCATCCTTGTGTAAATATTTTTAAATGGGCAAAAAAGGATATGAAATAATGCTTTCAGATTGTGGAAGAGGCAGCAGGGCAGGGACGTGTTCCCTGAGGTCAGTGGCACACGTGAACTGGGCCCTGGGACTCCCTGCCCTTGCCTGGAAACATTTCCTGCCTTGTCACACTGGGAGATGAAGACACAGGATAATTTGAAGCTTAGGGCAACAGAGATGACAGTAATCAGAAGTTCTAGAAAGTGAAGGAGACAGAAAGAGCAGGGAAGGTATCAGAGAAAGAATCTGCAAAGACTCAGGCAGGTAAAGCGCTAGGGACCAGTGGGCTAAGTAGGGAAGGGAGAGGGAGAAGGAAGACAGTGAGCTTAGTAAAACAGCCAGAGAAAAAATGCGCAAAGATAATTTAATTTGAGCAATAATTAACTTGTCAGAAAAACTGTAATGGGAGTCAGAAGATATTATGACCTGAGTATGAAGTTTATGAAAAGCAGAATCTACAGGAGGGACCCCAAGTGGTAAATTGAGCCTAAACTCAGAATAGAGTCCAATGTCTATTTGGTGACTGGGACTCACACACTGCTATACTTTGTGTCCTGAGAAGACTCATGAACTGGCTGTGGCTCTTGGCAGGGCATGTTCCTGCTCCAGCTAGCAAGACAGTCCTGGAAAGGCTCATTTTGCTACCTTGACCTGACCAATGAGCTGATCCATGCTGAGCCATTAAGGCCGAGGGTTTTGGCAGGCTCCTGTCTCCCCTTTACATAGGCAGACTGGAGTCAACACTGAGCGGAAACCCTCTCAGGATGCCCCCTTCCCCTTCATTTCTCTTCCCTTCTCTTCATTTCTTCTTTCCTTTCTTCCTTCCTCCCTTTGTCCCCATTTCTTTTTTCTTCTAGGAATTTTCCTCCCTTCAAAAGCCTTATTTCTTGAATTTTTTTCAAGTGAATTTTATTGACAATAGTAAGATAGTGTTTTCAAAGTTCTGTGAAATGGACGCACGCACACACACACACACACACACACAGACGCGCATGCACTTATACAACAAGAAAAATATTCTGCGAAATAAGAATAGCATAAAAATGCTTTCAGAGAAACAAATGGAGAGCATTTGTATTCAGATCTCTACCTAATGAAAGTTAAGACACTGCTCCAGGCTGCTGAGGATTGAGACCATGTGGATATTCAGGTTCATATAAAGAAATGAATAGCCCAGATAAAAAGAAAACACATGGGGCAATGTGAAACGCTAGCTGCCTTTTCTACTCCTAGTTTCTTCAAAATACATAGCTTCTGAAGTAATAATATTGCAAAGGACAAGAATCCATGAAAGATAGTTAGCAAATTCTTGTTTTCATGATAAAATGGTATAACTTTAACTTTGAAGTTAGAAATCCTTTCTGAAATTCATAGACCAGCCCATAAGTGCGATATATTTGTAGTCTTCAACATACAAGTTTTATATGGTTTTAATTATTTTTTCTAGATATTTTGCATGAAATGGCTGATGGAATATTGACTATAAATTTTATTTACTGTTTCTCATTTACTAGCATTAGAAATAATGTTTGGATATTGCATATTCACAAGTCTCCTGTGAACTTGCCCAATTTAGTTTTTATTTCTATGTTTTTTTTAAAAGTAAGTTCCATTGAGTTTTCTAATACACAGTCATCTGCAGGTGAAATCAACTAATTTATGTCTTCTTTTCCCAACTAATCTTTATATCCTTTTTTTCTTCCTCTTCTTCCTCTGTCTCTCTCCTCTTGAGTTTTGCTAGTTTAGACTGCTGGTACAGTGTTAAATACAAATTAGGACAGCAGGTATTTTTACCGTCTACCTGCTGCTAGCAGAAAAACATTCAATATTAAGAATGATGCTAGATACAGGGTTTTTGTTTCTGTTTTTACTCTGTAAATGAAATTTTTCAGAAAGAACTTCTCCTGTATTTCCAGTTTCCTGAGTTATTCTCATGAAGAGGCTGTAAATTCAATCAGATACTTTTCTGCACTTCCTGAGATTATCATCTTTTTCTCTTCATTTTGTTGATGTGTTGAATTATATAGCTTGATTTTTCAAAAGTTGAAATAACCATCATTCTAGAGATAAAGTGTTTGGGGTCATGAGTTATTATCTTTTTAAAATATTTCTGGGAAACACTGACTAATAGTATATTCAGGATTTATGTCTGGATTCATGAGAATCATTGATTTGTAGTTGGTTTTCCTTAAATGTCTTTGCCAGGTATTAATGTCAGGATTTTCTCTCTTTTATAAAGTGTGCTAGGAGCAGCCCCTTCACCTTTTTATTCTGAAAAAGATTGATAACATTTGCATTATTTCTATTAAAGCTGTATTGCATTGTTACAAAGGCACATAAGCTTGGGATTTTTGCAGAAAGATTTTTATTGTAAATTGAGTTTATTTATTTTTGTTTTATTGAAGTACAAATATCAATAAGACAGTTTTAAGATACCTTGACAAGATAGATTTAACAAATTAATACATTGAAAACTGTTTTCATAATGTCTTGGTATCATAGAAGGTGCATACACGATATTATATTTACAGACATTATTATAGCATATGACTCTTATCAGTAAAGAGAGTGTAGCTGTTTTCATATCTGATTTTTTATACCTGAATTACATCAAAGATTCAATAATTAATACTTTCTACCTTGTTATTTTCCTAGTGGTTGTCCATAGTACTAAAAGCTGACATAATATCCTGTCCAACCACCATTAGTACAAATCTTGCCTTTCATAGGATTATGTAGAAGCACAGCGTTATCTAGCCCCACTGTACGGTCTATACACATACATCATGATTCTTCCTTTCTATACCCCTTCCTTTGTCTCCTCCTGTCAGAGATGGGCACTCCATTGTCATTCAACTAACTTAGAAGCTTCAACTTGATGACACAATCCAACACAGTCCAGCAGTCCACTACAATGGTGAGTTATCTGAAGAAGTTGTGAACCATAGCCATTTACAGCTCAGCTTAATATTATGGCCCAGCGATGTATACTTCTTTTTTATACTTTTCTGCTGGATGCTTAAGACTTAGATAGAGCAAGACTTATATACCAACATATGTACTTTATGTTTCTTATGAGGTCAGTGAAGTCCCCTCAGGGTTTATCTTGTAGTCCTGTACATTATTCTGTAGATCCTTTGTCTGTGTCATTCATGTGGATGAGTCACAGCCAATGCTTGAGCAGTTTGCTCTCCGTGAGAGCTTGAGAGAAAGTTTTCTCTTCATGTGACTCTCCCCAGGCACACTATAGAACTTTGATCTCTTTCCTCTGTGGCTCCATAATCTCCTTGTTCAGAAAATTTGGAGCTCACCTGAGTTTCATGATGTTGCAGTACAGGTTCTCCTATGTCCTGAGTCTTCGCTGACCTTGAAAGGCTAGGGCCAAAATGTTGGCTGGCCTTGTGGCTCTTCTATTTCTCCAACATTGATCTGTGAACTTAGGTTTATAACCATCCAGAAGAAAAGCTGTGTAGTACCCTGCAGCATATGGTGATCAGTTTGCCCTAATTATCTGACTCAATTCATTTTAGTTGTTGTTGTACATTTCTATTTGTATTTCTTCTTTTGACTTCTTATACTATGGAGACTAAACAATATTTACACATATATGTCTGCATATTGTTGAATTTTGTATCCTAATCCACTGTGCCAGTCTATTTCTCTTAATTGGAGAATTGAGTCCGTTTACATTGATGGTTATAATTGAAATGTGCTGACTTATGTTTGTCATGATATTTACCTGGTGTTGTTTACTCCTTTGTAGCCTGTGTTTAATTGTCTGTCCTGTTTAGTGGGTTCCTTCCATTCTCATTCATGGAGTTCTGGTCATTGTGGTCTCTCTCTAGAACATCTATAAGCAGCCTGTGAAGGGATGGCTTTGTCATCATGAAATTCTTTATTTGTTCTTTGTTGTGGAAGTATTTCATTTATCCATCAAACTTGAAAGAGAGTTTTGCAGGGTATAATAGTCTGGGCTGGAATTTGTTTTCGTGTAGGACTTGAAGAACTCTGCTCCATGCTCTCCTTGCCTTCATTGTTTGTGTAGAGAAGTCGCCTGTAATTCGGATGGGTTTTCCTTTGAATGTGAGCTCCTTCTCTCTAGCAGCTTTCAGTATATTGTTTTTGTGTTGGATTTCTTGGATCTTAACTATTATATGTCTTGGTGTGTTTCTACTTGTGTTGAAGTTATTTGGTGTTCTGTATGCTTCGGTGACCTGAGTGTTGGATTGTTTCCTCATATTTGGGAAGTTTTCTGTGATTATTTATCCCCAAATTCTTTTTATGTCATTTGTATTGACTCCTTCATTCTCATTGATACCAATTATTCTCCCATTGTTCATCCTGGCTTCATCTTGCAGGTGATGGATTATTTTTTCCTGCATTCTCATTGTTTTTAAGAGATCCTTTCTCACCTTTTCACTAGCTGCTCTGGCATCTTCAAGATCTGAAACTCTGTCTTTGCTTTCACTTGGACAGTTTTGTAGACTCATGATTGATATTTTTAGTTCTTCTATATCTCTTTGACTGTGTTTCATGTGTTCTATTTCTTTTCTGTATTGCTCATTAAAGGAACCCATCATATTTCTGATCTCCTCAATTTTTTTTATCCATGTCTTTTTTTAGAGGTAGTTATTAATTCTTTTTCTGCAGTGTTTCTTCCAAGTTATGTTTCCTCTGTATATTTCTGGACTTGTTTCTTTATTTCCAATGCCATGACTTTAAAGAATTCTTTTTTTTTCAAAGAATTCTTTTTTGATTTCAGAACTTATTCCTGCTTTGAGTCCCTCACGATCTTTCTGCTGTTATTTCTTTGCTTCAGATGCTGTTAATTCATATGTTTCAGCTGGAATAGTGTTCTCTGCACTTGTTCTGGGTGAGCATCGTTTTTCCACCCAATGTTTCTGGAATTCATTCTTTATTTCAGATAGTATGTATTCAGATATTTCACTCTCACTGATCTGGGATGCCTGGTGAGTCGTGCAAATTCCCACTGAGTGGGAGAGCTTGGGGCAGGATCCAGGAGGTCCCTGGAGTCCGCTGCGCTGTGTCAGGCCGGAGTCTGGGGCTCGGCGGGTGTGTGTAAATTGAGTTTTTAATCAATATAAAGATTCAACAGATTTTTCTGTTTCTTTTTGTGTTAACTGTGATGTTTTAACACTGTATTGTCCATTTGATTCGTGTTAAATAATTTATTGTCATAACATTCTTCATAATATTTCTTTGTTATCATCTTGTTGTTTACAAACCTATAATTATGTTCTGTCTTTTATTCTAGTTGATGGAAATTTACATATTCTCTTTTTGTTTTAATTGGCGTTGCTGGATTTTAACCAATTTTATTACTATCAAAGTTCTAAGTTAGAAGCGATTTCTGTCATTTTTCTATTTTGTGGATTTCTAACATTTTATTGTTCTCCTCTACTTGCTTTTCTTAGTTCAGAATATATTTATTGGGGAAAATAAAGATTTTGTCTGACAGAAGGACACAAGGGGACCCAAGTGGCTTGCTCTCTACTAGCATTTTTTAATGTGTAATTTGCACTTTTCTAGCTTAACATGGAATTCAGGATAATTGAGTTTAGATCTTTATTCTTTCTGATGTAGTCATGTAAAATACTTAATTCCCTCTAAACACTTGTTTAGCTATAACCTCCTCATTCAAATATGTTTAATTCTTATTACCATCCAATTTGAAATACCTCATGGTTTTCTAATTCTTCTTCTGACTAAAGGGTCATTTACAGTTATTTTATTTCATCATTTATTTCACTAAATAGTGAAATGTTGGGGGATTTTCTCAATATCTTAATGTTATTTGTTACAATTGCATCTAAATAATCCCCAAAGCCTCGGGCACTCAGAGATGAGGCTTTTCAGAGCTGGCTGATTCTAGGTGTGTGATACTGGGATTAAGAGTGTGTGACACTTGAATTAATCTCCAACAAAATTTCTTGAGATTAAGAAAATCTCACCCAAAAGGTGGATAACCTGTACAGGCTAAAGGAAGAAGCAGGCTGCTGCTGCTGCTGTTACAGCCAGTGCTTGCTGCTTGCTGCCTTCTCCTTGTCCCGCTTTGCCATAGACTGTTTTTCTTCCACGAGGACCCTCTTCTGTGACTTCCGCTTTGGAGCCAGCCAGCTATGGACAGAACCCCTATGCCCTGCAAGATAAACCTTTTCTCCTTTAACTTTATTGGGTATTGTGTTTTGGCAATGAGCAAGTACTAGCTAAGATACTATTCATTTTTATTTTTATTATTATTTTTTAATTTATGTATTTGGTACAGGCTTTCACTCTGCAGCTTGGACTCATGGTGATCTTCCTGTTTTCAGCCTCCCCAGTGCTGGGATTACGGGCATATGCCTC
Source organism: Ctenomys sociabilis (assembly GCA_004027165.1). Classification (NCBI taxonomy): domain Eukaryota; kingdom Metazoa; phylum Chordata; class Mammalia; order Rodentia; family Ctenomyidae; genus Ctenomys; species Ctenomys sociabilis. Next base: position 14,651 of record PVKA01030114.1, read on the forward strand.
CCCATCCGGACTTGATCACCGGCTCAGTGCACCCAGGGGCGGAGCTGGCATGGCATCTGACAAGGGACAGAGCATTGCTCTCTGGGCTTGCATAAGCAGTCTGCTGAGCTATCTAAATGGTCCTCCATTTTTAATTTTAAATCATTTTGGTTGGAGAAAATATTCTTCGTAATTTCATTCTTTTGTAGCGATTTTGCTTTAGCATTGTGACTGTCCTCTCCACACCTAGATTTATACTCTGCAGCTTTGAGGTAGGGGTTCGGTAAATGTCTGTCAGGTTGAGTTGAGGGCCCCAGTTTTTCTAATCTTGTGTTTTAACAAATTCCGTACACTTATTCTATTAGCTACTGAGAGGGCTGTGTAAACATACTCACTACAGATTCTCTGAGCTCCGTGCTCTGCCCTTGGTCTCAGCTGCTGAGAGTTTGTTGGCTTGCAGAAACCCAACTCTCAGTGGCCCTCCTGTGCTGCCTGGGGAGGACACGTGGGAGCCACCATGCACCTCAGGGAGACCTCCCAGCAACTGCCCTGCCTTAGTACCTGCCTGCTACCCAGGGGTTTTCCATGCACAGCCATGGGAAGGTTGGTGAGATTGTGGGCCCAGGAGGCAGTTGGAGGCTGCTATGGACCTGTGGGGAAGGCTGAGGTGCAGACCCAAAGGGAAGGTTTGTGAGAGGTACGGACTCATTCCGTGGCTGAGACACCTCGGTTTCCAAGCATCAAGCTACCCATACTTGGCTAAGGCGACTTTGTTAAAAGTGTATGTTCTAAAACTCATTGAAGATTGATGTTTTCCTCTTCACACTTCTCTGTGAGGAGTCTGTCTCTATTGTCCTATCATGTGTTTGTTCATTTCTGGGATTTAGTGCATTTGTATTCTTCAGTTTCTGATAAGTTCTGTGGAAAAAATATATTTGCATAACTAGCTTGTCTTGGTAATTTTCCAAATTTAGTGGTTTTGCCTAATTTTATAAATACTAAAAGGCCCAGAGTATACTTGCTCTTCAACTTGATTTTTCATTTTTGAGATTGCTTTTGTTTGTTTTTTTTAAATTCATTTATTTATTACAGTGTCTCACTACACATCACGGATTCTTTTTTTGTTGGGGCGGGGAGGTCAGCTCAGCTCGCCCTGGGGGAAGGGGCTGGCATGGCATGTGGTGCTGGGTATCGAACCGCGGTCCCTGAGAGGCGCTTTAGACCGCTGAGCTATCTTGCCAGCCTGAGATTGCTTTTTAACATCTATTTTCACATATATAAAACATTTATATTTTTGAACCTCAAACATATTTTTTAAGTATGCAGTAAGAATTTTATTTGAACTCTTTTTCCTTTTAAAAATAGTGATTACATTGCCTCATCTATATTTTTCTATCGTCTTTTTCCAACATAAGTGTTTGTGTATATAGATAGCATAAATAAGTAGATATGAATTTATCTCTCTATATGGAAGATCAAATCCTAAAACGTATTGTAAGAATGCTTTGATCACAAACCTAAGCATGTTAAAAACAATCTATAACAGAGAAAAGTACAGCAGTGATAAGAATAATTATGTGTAAGCACATTGGTATTACCCCTATACTTTCCAAGAAATAGACGAACCAGAAACCAATTATTGTACCTTTCTCCTCCCATGGAGATCCCAACTTCTGCCGTCACAGATGAGTCCTGTCAGTTTTGAAATTTTGTAGGTGGAAGTATAAAGACATTCTTAAGTGTCTTCTTATTTAATCAAGACAACATTTGGCAATTCAGCTATATAAAAACCTGTAAACATAATATCATGTATGCACCTTGTACAATACCAAAACGTTATGAAAACAGTTTGCAATGTATTATTTCATCGACTCTGTAGGGTTATGGTGTTTTGAAACTGTCTGATTGACATTTGTATTTCAATAAAATAAAAATAAATGAAAAAAAATAAATTAAAAAAAAAAGACAACATTTGGTAGTCTACCTTGTGTTGGGTAAGGCCTCGATCACTCAGTATTCTAGCTATGTAATATTCCATTGTATGAACATGATGAAACGTATTTTTCTGCTGTCTTCTTCCTAGAAATTACATTTGGAAGTTTATGATCTATGAATAGTTATATTTTTATTGATTATGTTTTGATACATTTTTGTTATAGAGAAAAATCTATTCACACTTTTCTGTGCTGTCATATCAGTTTTAACAAATTGTGATCTTTTTCTCTAAGAATGAATTTTCAAATTTATTGTCCAAAACTTGACTGAAATATCTTTTAGTTGTGTGATTCCTTATGAGTTTTAAACTTTTATTTCCTTTGTTCTTTTCATCAATATTTTCTCTTTGTCAGTATTAAAATCTTTTGAAACAATGTTTTAACTTTTGAAGAACCAATTCTTATCAATCCTCTCAATACGTTTTTGTTTACTATTTAATTTCTATGTTATTTTCCCCTTAGGTTTCCTGCCTGTTTCGTTCTTAGCTGAAACTCACTGTCTGCTATGTCTTTTCATTGTCTCCATTGTGGGCCATTCTTTCATCGAAGCCCATCTTCTGTAGAAATTTTTTTTGATATAAAAAGCATGTAAACCTTTTACATGCTTATACACTCCAATTTGCATAACAAATATGAATTGCTGTGCTTTGTTTTACTAGATAGCCGAAGAATTTCAAGAATTCAGAACTAGATTTTTAACATGTTTTTTCTCTTCACATGTGAATTATCTTTCTATTCATATGGGTAGAGATAATTTTTATTTCATCACCATACATGAAATATGTCTGAGAGTTCAGTTTTCATGTCAGGTGCAGAAGCCATTGTTACCCACCCAAGGCACCAGGATGAGTCGAGTTCAGTATTTATTTTCCAGTGTCATGGGGTGACCATGTAGGTAGCTTCCTGTTCCTAAGGTTCTCATATAAGCCACCAAAATTCTGATTTATTTTTTAAATTTTTATTTTTGTTTTATTGAAGTACAAATATCAATGAGACAGTTTTAAGATACCTTGACAAGATGGATTTCATAAATTAATAATTTCAAACTGTTTTCATAATGTTTTGGTATCATAGAAGGTGCATACATGATATTATACTTACTGACATTATTATACCGTATGTCTCTTATCAGAAAATAGAGTGTAGCTGTTTGCGTATCTTATGTTTTATACCTGAATTACATCAAAGATTCAATAATTAATACTTTCTACCTTGTTGTTTTCCTGGTGGTTGTCCATAGTACTAGAAGCCTACATAATATCCTGCCCAACCACCATTAGTGCAAATCTTGCCTCTCATAGAATTATGTAGAAGCACGGCGTATCTATCCCAACTGTACTGTCTATACACACACATCATGATTCTTCCATTCTATACCCCTTCCTTTGTCTACACCTGTCAGAGATGGGCACTCCATTGTCATTCAATTAATTTAGGTGCCTGAACTCGACAACACAATCCAACACAGTCCAGCATTCCACAACAATAGTGAGTTATCTGAAGAAGTTGTCGACCATAGCCATTTACAGCTCAACTTATTATTATGGCCTCGCGATGTGTACTTCATTTTTATACTTTTCTGCTGGATGGTTAAGACCTAGATAGAGTGAGATCTATATACCAACACATGTACTTTATGTTTCTTATGAGGTCAGTGAAGTCCCCTCAGGGTTTATCTTGTAGTCCTGTACCTTATTCTGTAGATCCTTTGTCTGTGTCATCCATGTGGCTGTGACTCATCCACATGGATGACACAGACAAAATTCTGATTGTGATCGGGGTCTGGGAAAGTTAACTGTGGAGTCTGTGTGGATGGATTAGGAAAGGCCTAAGGAAGAAGCAGAGCAGTTTGTGGCTGACTGATACAAAGGCAGCAAGCAGAGCGGGACATTCCCTGGTAGATGTGGGAGGCGCCAGCCTATGGGCGTCACAACTGGGATGGGATAGAAAGGGGAAGCAGAAAGTCTTCAGAGGGGCACTGCTCTTTACCGTTACCCATGGGTGTTTGTCTCCGGGATTCCAGCACAGGGTCATCAGCTTCCAGCATAGATCCTCTCACTTTCTGGTAAGGATGCGCAGGAGACTGTCCAGGGAGCTCCTGAGCGGCCATTTTGCTTTCTTCTTCAGGATTCCACAGGTGGCTACTGGAAGCCTACTTGCTTGTTTTAGCCTTTACTTATTATACATGTAATATATTTTTGATTTTATTATTTTTATTGAGAAACAAATAGCAATGAGACAGTTTCAAAACTAATTAGTGGGACAGTTTAAATAATTAATACATAGCATATTGTTGTCTTTGTAGTAGTTATTCATAGTATAAGATGCAGAGGTGATATCCTGTCCAAACACTATTGGTACAAATCTTTCTTCTCATTGAATTATGAGGAAGTAGCTGTATATCTATCCTAGCTATGTGTACATGCAGATACAAAATGTCCCATCATTTGTATCCCCTTTTTTTGTTTAGTTTTGTCAGAGATGACTATTCCATTGTCATTTAAATATTGCAGGTGCATGAATTCAGCAAAATAATCCAATATAGTCCAGCAGTCCATAATAGTAGTGTGTTATCCGTATATTCTCCTAGTGAATCCTAACTGTGTAGAGACGACTCAGTCTGCCCTCCCTGATTAATATGTGGCAAAAGCCAAGGTTCTATTTCTGAGAAAATGGACCCCCCAACCCTTCCTTGTGAAGTTGTGATCTATGACAGCATTTATCACTGCATGTTTCTGCAGTAACAGCTGCAGAGCATATTACTCCACCTAACTTCAGCTGTTGTTGATACATTTCCCTTTCTCCCCACAGTGGAATGGATAGTGCATTGGGACAGAGATGTATGCTAACTCCTCAAACAGCATTGCTGAGCTGACTCTAGGGTACCTTTACAAAAGTTAGAGTCTGGCTTGTGTTATTCTAAATGAGGTAGTGAGGATAACAATGCATCAGGAAGATCAGGAAATTTATCTGAATATTATAATAAGGTAACAATGCATCAGGAAAATCAGGAAATTAGATAAAATAGATAAACTATGTGCCATGAATTTTATTCTGTTTGTGGGCTATTCAATATAGCCAGCATAGAAAAATACTACCCCTGAGACATTTTGGGTATCAAAGAAATCTTAGCAAAGAATATGGATGTAAAGTTAAGCACACATAGGTCGGAACAGAAAAAATATTCTTCTTTATAATGCAAATACATGTAAGAGCTGAGGCTGAAAATAAGTCCATATTGGTTCAAAAGAAATTAAGCTCATCAGCATGAACTGGGTTTTAGTGAATCTGGCTTCATTCACCCCTAATTTAAAGTGTCCCAGAGTTTGCAATTAAGAGCTACCGCTGAACAGTCGCTGAGCACTGACTCATTGCAAGCGAGTTTCAAAAGCTCAACAAAAACCACCTAAATTATAGACCTCAGCTGTTCCCAAGGTTTCCTCGGCTTTGGCAAATCAATGTTTTTAAAGGCTAAGCATATATTTAGGGATGGGATTGGGTACTTATTGATTAGTGTGTGTTTATTTATTTATACAAATCTTTTACACTATCTCACAGACAAAGATGTGCATTGAAAATAAACTCCACCATGCAACCATGTATTTCAGAATTCCTCATATCTTTTAACCCATCTGGTCTCAGCTACTCTTCTCTTGTTACTGGGACAAATACCTGACACCCAAAATGAAGGAAGAAAAGGTTTATTTAGTGTACAGTTACTCCACTGGCTCCAGGGCAGAGTGGCACATGGTAGAGAAAACTTTCTTGGTGGTGTGGGAGAGCAGAGAGCAAAGGGGAAGAGCCTCAGCTCAGGTAGCGGCAGCCACTTTCCCCAACTCACACTGTAATGCAAATTACCTGCCCCAGGGCAGGTGCAGCCCCCACATCCACAGTAATCAATCACAAACTCCAGAAGCCATCCCATGGCCACATGAGGCTTTGGGGAGACAACTAGACACAAACCATAACACATCCCTAACTCCATTTCTTTCTTTCATCACACTAATCCTAATGTATTAAATCTATGTATATTAGGGCATGCATTCTTTTTAAGAACTACAAATGAGCAGGTCAGTGCCCTGCAGCCTCCTTTACCTGCCAGGAAGGTTGAAGGTTAAGATGCCCTAGTTGTCCTTGCTTTGCAGTGTTGTTCTCGCCTCACAGGGACATCCTTCCTGCTTGCAGTGTCTCTTGCTCCTTCATTCTTTCCCAGGAATCACAAGAGCCCTTCTCCTGGGCTGTGATTTTAGAGACCACTGTAAGTCCATCCTAGGTTTCCTGGAGAAATTAAGACTTTGATTGATGTATATGAGTATTTGTTATATGAATATGTGGTGCAAAGAGCAAGACTGGTCACAGTTATTACAAAAAGGGGAATGAGAGAAGGGAAATTTCTTCCATAGACAGCAGTACTCAGTAAGTGTAATCATGACCAGAATAAACTATTTAGTCATAAAGATATCAGCTTCACCAAGGTGATAGAGTTGAAACCCCTAGTGAGATGCAGGCACAGTTAACCACTAATATATTACTGGTTTTTAGGATGGAGCTGAATATGTGGTACAAAAACATGCTGGAAAGGAATGTTGATGCATGACAGTTGATAATACAGAACAGCTGGAAAGAAGGAACTTTTCAGTGAATGTTTCTGGAACAATAGCTTATCCATATAAAAGTATATTGGATCCCACTTCTATACGATAAAAACAAACCAATTCCAGTCAGTTTAAGATCTAAATGTGAATAGTAAAATTTAAAAATGTTTAACAGGTTATATATTACAAAATATTTTCATGACCTTGATATTGGAGAGAGCTTCTAAAATACCTTAGGAAAAATTTGAGCAATAAAGGAAGAGATGGGTTTAAAGTGTTTAATTAAAAAAAGTTTCTTTACCCAAACCATAAACATTTAAAACTTGATCCACAGAGCAGAAGAGATATTTACAATACACAAAGCACAGGGTATTAATATTTAGTATATATAAAAATTGCTATAAATCAATAAGAAAACTGAAAAAAAATTGAAAAATAGATAAATGATATGAACCAGTGAACTCCAAAAAGTCAATAAATATATTATGATTTGCAGCCTCAGAAGATTTTTCATATTCATCAGATAAATCAAATTAAAAAACAATAACATAGCAAATACATAGCATTCAGCAGCAATCACTGAATGTACCACGTGCTGGCAAGGTTGGCAACAAAAAACAAGCAATAGATCTATTCATGCAATGCATTTGAAAGAGTAAATAAGGATTACCACCCTGGAGAGCTATTTGCCAACATCTAACCCAATGTAAATATATATGTCATAGGAATTTCAGTTCTAATTCTATACCATGGGTGAATTCATACACATGTGCATCTACAAAAATGCACATTTGAAAACTATATGGCAAGAAATCTGAAACAATCTATCAATAGCATAAAGAAACGATGTGTGATATACTTAAGCACTGAAATACTCTACAGTGAAGAGAAACATACTGGATGTATTGAGTCAGTTACAAAAGGAAATGCACACCGTAATGTACCTTAGGAAAGTGTTAAACAAATAAAATGTTACTATGTGTTATGTTTGCACGAATACATGTGTGGCAAGAATGGAAAAGTGTGAGTGATCAGGGAAATCAGATTAACTTTAAACTCTGGGCAACGTTGATGAGAATATGTTGCTGGAAGTTTAAGTTTTGATTACACAAGGTGATGGATTTTATTTGTGATTTTTTTAATGCTGAATGGAAGGAAAGTGTTTTTCTGTGCTAAATTGTATATAATGTTGTATCCCTGAAAACCCTTTTGACAGAGAAGAAAAAATAATTTGTTTTTTCCTATCTATTCAAATTTATAGTATATGTCTATAGTTTTGTTCATATACTATGTGTTTATATATATATATAATATATATGTATACATACATATATATATATGTATGTATACATGTATACATAAGATATACACTTTGTGTTATAACTTATTCACCCAAATTTTCTTACTTTTAAATATCTGTCTGTATTAGTCTATGCATATCTTCAGTGTTTCTGATTGCTATATTGTCTTCTAATATCCCTTTAACATTATCTTCATTTTTCTAGATATGGAGAAATGATGACTTCTGGCCTTTTACTTGACCATGGTAGATGCCAATAGGAACCTCCCTTCATATATTTCTGAATTATAGAGTATACACATAGATAATCTCACTGGATACTCCTGGAGGACTCTAAAGCAGAGCACCATATCCTATGTTTCTGCCTGTAGTGAATGAGAGAGGTTGTCCTCTGACAATCTTATCCCAGCACATCACTGAGTAACAAAATACATAGTGCTTTCTACTGAATGGCAATGGCTCCTTGCTTATCCAGGTTCTTGGGTGCAATGTGGAGAGGGTGGACAGAATCCTCATTCCACCCTTGTCACTCAAATAGACCATGACAGAATTAAATTTTTCCCGAGTTGCAGGAATCAAATTTGTTGGTGTCACTTCCTCATGTGCCCTAGACCATAAACCAAAATGACCCCAGTTTCTGGGGGGGGGGCATATTAAACTGGTTACCAAGTCTAAATCTTTGTTTTAGCTGCCATATAGATGCATTCACAAGCTTTAGGGACTGATCTCAATAGAAACTTGCCAATCCATAGAAAATCCACCCAAGTGTTTCCAGTAGGGTGAGTTTTCAAGTAAACATTCAGTGGAACAGAGTAGAAGAAGCAGACACAACTCCAAACACATTCAGCCACCTTATCTTTGACAAAGGGGCCAAACATGTTCACTGGAAGAAAGAAAACTTCCTTCATAAATGGCACTGAGCAAACTGGTTATTATATGCTGAAAGATAAAACTAGAGCCATGTCTATTATGCACTAAACTAAAATTTAAAATAGATTAAACTTCTAAATATTAAAACAGAAATACTACATCAACTGGAGGAAGAAATAGGTAGAAATCTTGAAGATATAAGGGTAGACAGAGAGTTCATGAACAAAACACAAACGTCATGAACAATATTTCAAAGAATCAACAACTGGTATCTCATCTTCTTGAAAAGTTTCTGTACCTTGAAAGAAATCCCAATAGAACAAAAAGAAAACCCATCAATAAGGAAAAAAAATAGCCAACTGTCCCTCAGACAAAGGACTTCTATCAAGAACATAGAAAATTTTTTAAAAATATCAGGCTGCAAAAATTTGAAGACCCAGTTCAAAAATAGGCATCTGAGATGAATATGCACTTCTCAAATGAAAAATTATGAAGGCAAATATATACACGAAAAATGTTCAACATCTTTGGTCATTTGAGAAATGCAAATTCAAACAACAGTAAGATTCCATCTCACACCATAAAGAATGGCTATCGTCAAGAAGTCAAGGAATAACAAATGCTGGAGGTGCTTCTCCAAGATTGGTGGGAGTGTAGACTGGTGCAACCACTATGAAATTCAGCGTGGAGATTCTGCAAAAAACTAGAATTAAATGTCTATTCCCTTTTTCAGTATTTTTCCAGAAGAACTGAAAACACAATGTAACAGTGATATGTATGCATCCATACTGTTAGCACTGCAATTTGTCATAGCTAAATCTTGGAAATAGCCCAAAAGCCCATCAACTGAGAAATACATAAAAAATGATGTACTCAGCTAAGAAGAAAGATAAATGTATGCAACGAGGGGCCATACTCATAAGGGAAACAAATTAGACCTGCATGTGTGAACTTTGTGTTATGTATGGTGCATGAACCTGAAAGAGTAAATAAGATCTGAAAGGTACAGCAGATATTGTGAAAGGGAAAGAAACTGATAAAAAAGAAAGTACTGTACAAATGGGATGAGGGAAGGAGAAAAGAAAGAAGGAAGGGAAAATATATGCATATGCACAAGATAGTTAAGATAATTGTACTCATAATTTCTGTTGATATATTAAAGCAACAGTTAGTGCCTATTTTTGACCAACTTTACATGGTTAAACCTGGTATTCTGAGCAACTACTTTGAAGACAATAACATGCAATACAACAAGCCATTGTTGAATTCCTCTCAGCTTGGTTTTTGAAATTCTATACTGTTTCTAGTGTTTTCTAAACTAGTTTTTATTATCTTTAAAAGAAAAAGAAACAGTGTAACTAGGTGAAAAATGTTTCCTAACTAAAGGAGAATCACCAACCATTTTATGGCAATTTGTCATAGCTAAATCTTTTGTTAGTGTTCGTGTAACTGCACCACTGTAGCCTTAGAGGATTTATGCTTGGTTAGTTGCTCCTTCCCTCCTCATTCTCCTCCCATCTTTTCTGCTCTGCATATCCTTTCTTTGTTCCTTCTTTAGTGGCACCTTTCTTGACAGAAAAAGTATAGGAATCAGAAAGACATCATTTTAAATTTTCCCTCCAGAAGTCCTTCTGGTACAAGTGTAAGCAAATGATCAACCATTACAGTGTAGTGTGATAGGGGCTGTGATGGAGATACTTACAGAGCTGTGGGCACCCTGACCCTGAAAAAATTGAGGAGAGAAACTGACATTTGAGCTGAATAGTGAAGGATAAGTAGAAGCTGGTGTAGTCAAAACAAAATAGCAATGAGTTCAAGAGCATTCTGTGGAGCAGGACCACTGTTCTCTGAGGCCCTGTGGCACAAGATGGCAATTGTAGGAGTCTTGGGAACCCACATGTCCATGTTGTAGGGGAGACAGCATGAAAAGGCTGGAGGGAAAGCTAAGTTGGAGGAATACTGCTATGGTCACATGGTGAAAGATCATTTTAAACTTGGAGAGCCATTGAGGTATTTCCAACAGTGGAGCACTACCACCAGAACTTTGCTTGAACAAAGGTAGCCTTGGTTTTCTATGTGAAACAGAGCTCAGCAAAGCAATTGGATCCATAATTACCATGAGATACAACGATGATCTGACATAGGTTGTGGCTCACACCACAGAGGATTGCATAATGTTCTAAGCTTTCTAGGCAGGTAGGCAAGCAGGATGCCTGGCAGGATGTGAGGCACTAGAGAGGGGGATGTGCTGGGGATGCCTTCCAAGATTCTGGCTGGGATAACTGGATTCAAATAGGAATGGAAGAGAGGATGAAGAGAGCGGATGAGGAATTCAGATTTTCATCTTAATTTTCAGAAATATAAGTAATGGAAACTGGTAAGAGATTAGTTATAAAACTGACATTGAGAGGCGAATTCTACAAGAGAGTTAAAATCCTTAATTGAAACTCTAAGAGCAAAAGAAATGTTCAGAGACCATGTGTAGAGAACAAAGATCCACATTTAAAAATGAAGGATAAAAGAACAAAAGATAACAATGGATCTGTGAAGGAGCTGCAAAAGGAAAAGAGAAATATGAATGAGACTAGGAAGTCAGAAGAACATTTGAAACACTGAATTAAAAATATAAAGATGAAAGCATTGGATTTGGTGACCAGCCATTCACTCATACCATTCTAAGTGCAATTTCATGGAGAGACAGGGAAGAATCTAGTGATTTGATAGCGAGGTGTGCAGTATCTGATGAATCAGAGAGAATGATAGGAGAAAGGGCAAGGAACGGGAAAGCAAGGACAGAGGGTCTCCTTATTTTAACAGGGTATTTTCTTGTTGTTCAAAATCACAACTGCTGTGGGCAAGTTAGTAGGGTCAGATATTAAGAAAAATGGGAAAGGTTTCAGACCACCAACTTTACATGGGATCTTACAAGGGAAGATCTTACATGGGAAGTACAACAGGAATAAGGAATAATGTAGGCACCACCTTGAAATCAGACAGAATATGAAGATCACTACCCAAAGTCCCACACAGGCTTCTCTAGCCATGGGCTGTGTGAGGAGGGTAAGAAAGGAAGATGCAATGCTGGCATAGGTGTCATGTAGCAGGTGGGTGACAAACAGGCTGATAGGCCACCATAATGGTAGGAGAGTGCAGATGACGGGCAGCCCAAGTCTTAGAAAGTAGTCAAGGAGAAAGTTCTGCAGGGCCAGAGCGTCTTATGAGATGGAGATTAAGGGCCACTGATTAGCTGAGTGAAAAACCAAAAGGAATGTTTTACTTCAATGTCTTATATAGTCCACAGGGTCATAAATTGCTGTGGCTTGGCTAAGTGTGCCCCAAAGGCCAGTGCAGCAAAGGCTTAATTGGGAGGTGGAGATAGTGGGCCATTAAGAGTGGGCCTAGTGGGAGGTGCTCTGGTCATTGGGGTCGTGATGAGTGGGGCAGTGTGGGGCTCTGGTGTCCTTTACAATTCCTTGGTATGGAGTAACCATCTTCCTTCACTGTGCTCTCCTGCCATGGTGTATTGTGCTGCCACAGATCCCCCCAAATAGGGCCAATTTGCCAAAATTAAAAACATGTAAGCAAATCTTTACAAATTGGTTTCATGGTCTCAGCTATAACTATTTGTTATAGTAATGGAAAGCTAATGCATAAATATTAGTTCAGCTATGGGTGAGTGGATTTGCCTCGAGGTACGCACAAACTTTCCCTGAGTCTTTGCACACTTGTACTACTTTTAGTTTCAAATTGTTTTTGAAAATGATCATTGCAGCAAAATGGATATTGAACTTTCAGTGTGCAGTTCTATGATTTTTTTTAAAATCAACTTTAGTCTTCAGGGTTGTTTTAGGTTTTGCAGAAGAATTGAGCAGAAAGAATTCTCATGTGCCATATTTCTTGCCTGTACTCGGCACAATGTGATTCATGATATATTAATGATATGTTTCTTAGGACCATACAGTATTGGTATATTATTATTAATGGGTTTCCTTACCTTACATTATGTCGGGAGCCATTCCAAGATGGCGACCGCTCCTTGCTCCCCCGCCCATCGTGTCTGCCAAGATGGCGCCCATATCCGGCTTCCAGGTTCTTGTTGCTGTGCCTGGGCCCCTCCTATCCAGAGAAAAGCCCGCCGTTTTATGATCCTACCAATGCCATTTAAACACGTGTATAATTGTGATTGGTCTGTAAAGTCTATATAGCTTCTTGTATCAGGAAATCCGCCATGCTTGCA
>PVKA01030115.1:0-27630 GCA_004027165.1 Ctenomys sociabilis
GCAGGGGACCCTCCCAGGCCCAGCAGGCTGCTGGCTGCTGCAGTCTTTCAGCAGGGCCTCCTCGCCCAGGGTGGGCAGCCTGGCCTATGCCATGGCCACCCTGCAGTGGACTCCAGACCATGGATGTCCTTGGGACACAATGGGGAGATCAGGGGAGAAGGGCCACATGCATATGGCCCTAGGCAGAGCCCAGCCCTGGTGAGCAAGGACAGGCTTGGGACTGACAGGCATTGGCCTTCATCTTCCGAAGCCCAGGAGGCCAGGTTGTGACCTTCTGTAGCCACCCACAGCCCCACGGCCACATGTCTGGGGGGAAAAGGAACAGAGCTCCGGGAGGAAGGGATCCATGGGTGCCTGGGCTGCCGGTCTCAGGAGGTGCCTGTGGGAGGTAGGAGCCAAGCCCGGTGAGGGGGCACAGCAGGCAGGGTGGTGTGGCTGGAGTGGTGGCAGCTCCATGCCAGGTGCAGAGTTGGCTACTCTGGGAGTAACAGGAGGGGCTGTGGGTGGGCATGGCCAGCCCTGCAGGGGGGACACAGTGTGGGTGGTGGAGGCCTTGTGTGTGTGTGTTTTGTGTGTGTGTGTGTGTGGTGTTGAATTTACTGGGGACAGGGGATGCTTGTGGATCTGGGGACCCTGAGCTGGCATCACAGCCACATAGCTCCCTCGTGATTCCCAGGTAGGACTGCAGAGTTCATAAGCAGAAGGGTCTGGGGCCTGTAGGGTGAGGACGCAGCCTAGTTGTCCTTCCCAGCACAGGCTGTACAGCAGGGGCCCACATACATGGGTGCAGTGACACTGAGACACAATGTGACCTGGTCCATTCAGACCTTCGGCTGCAAAGTGAGACTTAGGCACAGGGTGGGTTTGACAGGGCACACATAGGCAGCAGCCAGAGAAGCATCTCTTTAATGTCACCTTGGAAGGAGTCCTGCCTGAGGGGTCAGGGAAGCATGGAGGCAGTTACTGCTGCATGGGATTGAGCACTTTGCCCACGAAGAGCGGAATGTTGGTGTTTTCCTCTCTGATGAAGAGAAGGAAGGGCCTGTTGAACTTGATGGTGGGGGCCTTTGGCCAGGTACTATATTCCAAATCACTGGCCCATTCAGTCCCTGTACTTTTATCATCGAAGGTGATGATTGCCTTATGCACAGCCTGGAGGGGAGAGAGGCAGAGGCAGGCACTGAGGCTCCACAGGCCTGAGCAAGGCCCAAGTGAAAGCCTCTTCCAGGATGCCTCACAAGGGTGTTTCTCCTCCTTATGGTCCTGCGCTGTCCACAGCCCTGCTCCCTCATGGTTACACCAGAACTTTCCCCCCTCTCAGCCTTGGCCTGACTCATCTGCTGTCCTCTGCTTCCTTCCTGACCTCTGTCTCTCCCATCCTACCTACACCCTTCACATGTAGAAGGGGACAGCTATGTAGAGGCCATGTCCTCTCACAAGTCTCCCCTCCTGGAGTGAGAACTCTGCTGCTGACCTCGGTGGCCCACGAGTGCACAGCCCTTGCTGGTCTGCAGCCAACCCTGGCCCCCGTCAATTTCCCGAGATGATAGGCCTCTTTGGCTGAGCTCACTCAGAATTCAGACCTAGTGTTTCACCAACAGCTCTAAATCTTATAGATGGAAGATTCCAGAACATTCTGTTAAGTCATTGAGCCTGTGTCTCTTTAAGTATGGGTAAATCAAAGCTTAAGAACCCAACTGACTTAAAAATGATGACACTGCGGCTAAGTGAGCCCCTCAGGGGATGTCCCTGCAGTGGCGGCAGCACGGGAAGCCCCTTCCTTTATTCCGTCCTCGGGGTCCGCCCATCCCAGTTAACTCCGTGTCCTGAGCACGAGCTCAGCCTGGACCTTGTCTGTGTCCCTTGATTCCTCACCCTGCCACACGCCTGTGCTGCTCCCCCAAACTTGTCCTTCTCTACGGACACTGAGGACAATGCTGCTGTCCGGGGACCTCACCTTGGAGAGCCTGATGGAGGGGCCCCCCGTGACCCCTGAGAGGTCGGCCTCATTGCTGAAGATCTTGGTGATGCCCAGCGTGCGCAGGATGCTCCGCAGGTCGTAGGCTGCGGACATGGACAGTCTGGGGAAGTGTATCCTCGCAGACCTGGCGGGCAGGAGGGAACGGAAGGAAGCTCACAGCCCTCCTCGTGGCCAGCTGGGACCCAGTGTGGCCTTTCTGGTTGCGTCTACCGGTGCTTTGTGGCCCCCTCCCCCCCAATCTCGGCAGGAGGAGAAGCTGCCCTGCTTTGTCAGACTTTCATCCTCCTCTGTACTTGGTGTGGAGAAAGTTAACTTCATGGGGACCATCCTGTCCCTACAGCCCTTGAGAAGCCACTTCCCTGAAGTGTCATCCTCCCAGGAAGTAGATGGAATCCTGTCCTGTAGCCTGTGTCACCTCTCATCCAGCCAGAGGCTCTCCAGGGCCTGACTGTGGAGGGTGAAGGGTGTTGGTGGCTGAGTGCAGCGGGGCTGAATGGAAACCATTAGTGAGAAGAGAAGAGCGCCCCCACCAGGTGAAACACTGTGCCTGCCTGACCTTGCTCTTTTCTCAGCCCCCAAGGCCTGGGGAGAAACACTAGCTACACTTCTCTTCACAGTTCAGCACTGCGTGCACTCTTACACTGTTCTGCAGGATGTATAATTAAACAGTGCCTCTGGGCGTAGCTCATTACTGGTGCCAAAGGTGACTAAGCTGTGGTGCAGGCTGGAGGACATCAGCTCCTGGGATCCAATAAACACCCTCAGGAAGTGACAGAGGAGCAGGAATTCCACAAACTGCCTGGCTTCCCAGGCTCGCTGTTTCCTGTGCCAGGCCTTTCCATGCAGCTCCTGCACTCTCCCTGCAGGAAGTATGGATGCCACACTCAGTGAGCAGCTCCAACTGGAGGCCGCCTCTGTGTCCTTTATCCTGACATAATTGTGCTATCCTTCTTGCCTCTGCCCTGGGCACTGCACGGTGGAAAAGGTCATTGTCCATGGTGGGAGGGGACTGTGCCTACTGTCCTCTGGTTACTTGTTGAGGGCCACTTGTCATGGGGCAAAAGAGATTCCATTTTAAGGGAGGGTCCCTTAAATTCATTTAAATTATAAATTCACTCCTTCCTTCCCTGCCATGAAGCTAACCATAAATCCACTTAGGGAAAACCAGGGTCATAAAATTGGAACACATAGAACAACTTAGGGAATAGGGCAAACGTTAAACCACACTGCCTCATGATAGGCAGATGGCCAACTGTGTTTGGGAAGTGTAAACCTTGTGGCCATTGTGTGACATTCTTGTAAAATTCCTGAAAATGAGGTCATGTTGTTACTATGGAAACCTGAAAAGTGTATAACCTTTTATAAAGGTTAGTACTGACATCTTGTTGGTCCAGACTCAAGAGTCTAGGACTCTGGTCATGAGCTGGCAATAAAAGCTTCCTTGTTCCTTTGCACTTGGTCTCTACACTTGAAGGAAGAACAATTGTTTCCAGTTTGGCTGAACCTAGCTCTGTTTTCATGTACTGATGTGTGCAGAGCTGGCTAGGATTTTTTCCTTGTCCCTGCAATTGGCTTTAAGCAATGCAAATGGAGGTGCTGTTATGTAGTCTTTGAAGCTAAGAGGACAGGGGAGTATTTCTCCTGCCCCTCTCCCCAGCTCCCAAATAAACATAGGTGAGCCTGAGCAGAATGGAAAGCTCAGAGACTGTGACCTCGCAGGGCATGACGGATCACACATCGGAGCTGAAGCACTGCCCTCAAACATTAGATACTCTCTCAGTTGTGTTATGCAAATTGCTCTTTCCCCATGTCCTTCTTTCTGCACATTGCAGAGGTGATTTTAGGCCTCCTTCTGACCCAGCTCCCAGCACTCATGTGCTTCCCACCATTCTCACATTCACTCATCCACAAGCCACTTCCTTCTTCAAAGATAATAACACTTAGGCCTTGGTCAAAGCCTTTGTTTCAGTTAGTACACACTGCAGCTGGATTTAGGACTCCCCTGCCTCCCCATAGTTACAAATATGCCTTATTATCTTTGTTCTTGCCTTGGGTTGACTGGAAGTAGTAGGTTGGAATTAACTCACTGGAATTTCAACAACTTTTCCACAGTATTTCAAATATAAACTTCCTGGGCCACAGTGCGGGCTGGGAACAGCTTTCAATGTTACTGACCCTTACTGAGCCTGGCCAGTGCTAATGGGATTGAGGTCTGGATAGATGCACATGGTTGTTCCTAGGAGCTGTGACCCAGGGAGTCTATCCTGCTCAGCCCTGGCCAATCCTGAAGGACTTCTGCCTCAACATTGCTCAGAGACCCTAGGTGGGTTCCTGCACCGGGACTCACCTTTTGTCAATGGTTCCTAGGAGATTATTAAAGTGTTCCTGGGTCAGGCCTTTCTCCAGCTGCCGCATCTTCCCTGGGTCAGGCAGGATGAAGAAGGCCATGGCGTCACCAACAGAGTTCTGAACCAGCACCCAGCTGGACAGCTTTTCATCCCGGGTGAGGAGAAATATGCCCATGCGATTGATCATGGGCACCCTGATGGTTGTGTCCTCGTCTACATAGAAGTCCTCTTCCGTAATGTATTCAGCTGAGAAATGGACAGTCGACTTTCCTGCCAAGAAAGATAGAGATAGATAGATAGATAGATAGATAGATAGATAGATAGATAGATAGATAGATAGATCAGGCAAGGTGGGACCAAGGTTTAGGAAAGTGTGTGAGAGGAGGGAGCCTGAGTCCCTCCTGAGACTGCTCTCTGGAGCTCACCTGTGTCCTCTGTAAAATGGGGTTAAAAGACTCGAATTTGCTGCAGGGTTCTTATGGAGATAATTTGAAATAGGAGGAGAAGCCACTTGTACTGAATTTGTATGTACTCGGGCTGATTTGTGACAATCTGGCTCCAAAGGAGAAGCACCTGTATTTACATTTTATATTTAATTGCCTGAGGACCAAGGGTGCTAATGAAGTGACTGGGCAGAAGCAGAAGTCCTGAGGTCCCACCTGGGCACTCTTTCCTGGAGACTTCCTGTCCCATACACGTGGATGCTTCAGCCCCTGCTCAGGACCAACCTGCTGGGTTCTACCCTGGTGGCCTTCTCCTGCATGGCCTGCGAGGTGGACAGGCCGTGGCCACCACCTCACTCTCTCACTGTACTTGTAGTTCTTGACTGTCAGCATGGGCAGGGGACTCTGGGACCCCAAGCCCTCCTTTTTCTTTGGATAGGAAGAGGTGGTGAGTCTCGAGAGGGCACAGGAACTTCCCCAAGGCTCAGCAGAGCTGGGGCCTCAGTTGTGCTGGCTCGGGTGCTCATCACTGCTGGACTCTGCCTAGAGAGGAGAGACAGGGAGGGCAGCAGACCCAGCCTTGAGCCCACTTCTCTCCCCAGGCTATTTCCTGGGGCTGTGGACTCTGCCTTAGCACCTGGCCCCTGGGGTCCTGGCCCTCCTGTCTCTCAGAGGCAGGAGGGCAGGCTGAGGACCAACACTTGTTGCTCAGCTCCGTGTGCTCTACATGAATTCTTCGGCACTTGGTAACAATGACAGGGAATTGTACCCTTGTCTGTGTATTATGTAGCCTGATTAAACTTTCAAGACATGACAACAGTGGCTTTTGCTTCTTTGTTTTTATCCATGATAAGGAAAGGAAGAGACTCCTCTAAAAAGCAAAATGACTTGATCAATGTCAAAACTAATGAGTGATGAAGTCAGGATTTTAAAAATTTATTTATTTATTTATTTGGTACAGGCTCTCCCTACACTGCTTGGACTCATGGTGATCCTCCTGTCTGCCCCCCAAGCACTGTGATTATAGGCACATGCCATCATGCCCAGTTTTGGTGGTCTGCATGGCATGGGGTACCAGGGACGGATCCTTGTGCTTACCACCAGGTCTTTCACACTCCAAAGCCAACACTATTCCTTCGTTTCAGCATTGTCTAAATTACGACCCATGAAACAATATTGTCTTTACCATCTGTTCCAATGTGTATCTATGGTTCTAATCTAATTAGAGAACCATGCTGTTTCCAGCACCTCTCTCTTACTGGCATTTCCATTGAGTATTAGGAAAATAAAGGTACTCAAAAGTCCTGGGATCTAGTTGGTTCATGGAATTGTCTCATTGTTTCCAAGTTGAACATTACATAGCCCAAGTTGGATGCCTTACCCTGTCCTACACTGAGCTGTCAAGAAAAGCATGAGCGGTGGGTGTTGAAGGGCATGTTGGATTATTTCACAGAAGCTTCCTAAGTCTGTGAATCCTTACCGTGGAAGGAAATATAATCCACCAGGATGAGATCTGCATCTTCCTCCAGATCTTGGACCAAATTGACTATTTCTCCGTGGGTTTTCCTCTCCACATATTCATTGATCCGTTTGCTGGCAAGTTGGGTGTCCCAAAAGTTGATGGGGATAATTTCTGAGTGGTACAGCTCCTTGATGTCCTGCACAAACTGATTCATGAGCATCAGATCATCACTGACAAAGAGGCTGCTGCCTATGGTCAGCTCCAGCTGGTGGTCCGGATGCTGGAAGATATGGAGGAGGAGCCGGAAGCACTGGTGGATGTGAGCCTCAGAAACCATCATCAGGTTGAAATTGAGGCTCTCTAGGATCTGTAAGAGAGTAGCCCCTTGGGCCCCCAGAGAGAGCATGGCAAAAGCAGTGACAATACTGATTGGAGACAGTAAGGTGTTGGTGGTTTCTGACCGACTGGCCGGCTCCCGGTAAAAGGCAAAGGCCAAGTCAAAAACGTTGTAGAAGATATTGTGGCAGATTATGTATTCATGATGCTCATGGTCATGCAAAGCCCCATCCATACTTTCAAGATCTGCAGCCTGGGAGGCAGGAACAAGGGAGCACAAGCCAGCCAATAAGAGGAGGGCCCTGGAGAAGGAGGATGACATTGTCCTGCAAGACAGAGAAGGGAGGGAAGGCCACACCCGGAGTCAGGGCCATGACCATGCTTCATGCCTCATGATTGACATCATGTGAACAACCTCAGTTCTTAACTATCCTCATCTGCCCAGCCCGCACCTGCACTGCCTGCCCTGTCATCTGCCCTGATGAATCTGGCTCGTTCCCTTTGCAACAGTTGGAGTCCAATTCCAGCGTGCAGTGTTAGGAGGGTAGAAAGCTAATCTGATGATGGTGGCTATAGGTAGGACATTTGTGAGTCTTGGGTGGCTGTGGGCGTAACACAGGGGCGCAGCGCAGGACTAATCTTGGGAGATTCTGATTCCATTCCCAGACCCGCCCCCCACAAAAGCAATAATCTGGGAAGGTTGAGGGAACTAATAAAACAAATGCAGCTATCAAAGCTTATTCCCAGATATGATCTTGCATGACTGCTGTTTGGGGAAATGGTAGAGGAAACTGTCAACTCCCAGGCTTCAAGACCAGTGAGGGGAAGACAGATGGGACTGAAGGCCATGAGTCCAGATAGAGAGAAGGTGGAGGGGCCATCTGGGATAGGAAGTGATCTGAGGAGCTAATGGACCCATGGCCCTCCTAAGGGCAGCAGGAAACCAAGAGCAGAGAGTGTCGGAAGCAGGAGGGTGGTGCCACACCAGAGTGGATGATAAGAAAGTATTTTGAAAAAAAAAATATATATATATATATGTATGTATAATTTATTTTCAGAACCAGGGATTGAACTCAGGCCCTTGCACTTGGCAGGCAAGCACTTATTCTACTGAGCTATCTCCCCAGCCCTGGAAACTTATATTCTAATAAATTAGGGAATCCAGAAGTAATGATCTGCAATAATCAACATAAAATCAGAGCAATCATGAGAAAGCAATGCAACAGGATGCGTCAAGAAACTTAACTCTCCTAAAGCAGTCCTCATAGACACTGAAGTGGATGAGCCGCCAGACAAAGAACTTGCAAAACAAATAGTTAAAATGACAGATAAGATCAGAGGAGGAATAAATACGTACCTGAAGGTCCCAGTTACTAAGATCAATAAACTGAAAGCAGATGTAAACAGCAGCTGAAAGCATAAATCTCTAAGGCTATCAAGATCTTAAGGAAGGTACTAATAAGCAGCTGAATGAATTAAGGGAGATGCTGCAGGACATAATAGAGGTACTAACTCTTTACTCCAGTAAAGAAGTAGAGGTTAGGACAAGGAATCAAGCAGAAATCCTGCAAATGAGAATCTAGAGTGCTTTGGCAATAGGCAAATGTGATGCACTGAGAAAAGGTGGTCAGCTCATAAAACCCAGCTGAACCGAAGCACCGTGGTTCTGGGTGTGCGAGGCCCACCTGAGGATTGCTGCTGGCAGCATGAGAAGCAGAACTGGAGGAGAACAAGAAGAGAAGCTGTAGGGAGCTGTTGGGAGCTGTTGGTTCTCTTGGAGGAGCTTGTCATGCTGGTCTCTCTGATGAACTTGGCTATTCTCATTACTGAAGGAGCTTAGGACTGTACTGTTGCTGAGAGTGGCTACAGCTCACGTTGAGAGAGTGCTGGTCCTTATTTTTAGCATTGTTTCTTGGCTCCGGAGGGGAAGATGGTACACTGTTCATTGACCTAGAAAAGCTTGTCACGTGAACTTGACTATTACCATGGGAGGAGCTCGGTACCTCATTGTTGCTGAACATGGTCCTAGCACTTTTTGTGGGGGAGTGCTGGTCTTTGTCCTGAGGGTCACTTCCTGGTTCCAGTGCAGATCCATTAGCCTGCTGGCACAGATCTCTCATCCTTTTGGCAGACTTTCTAGCTTCCACTGCTGACCTTTGGGCCTTTCCAGTGCAGATGCTAGAAATAGATCTGCATGAGACATTGCTGTGGGCTCTTGGCCCCCAGTTGGACTCATGGGTTATGGGCTCTAGGTCTTTGGCTGGAATCATGCAGGACATTGCTGTGGGATCCAGGCCCTTAGCTGGATTCTTTTGGTCTTTAGTGTGTGGACAGATTTCTTGGCCTTGGTTTGTATATGTTTCTTTGGGTGGTTATTATAAAATACTTCCATAAATTATGTATCCTGTATTGTTCCCCTTGAAATCTTTGACTACAACAGCAAATCAGACAGAAGACAGAATGCCAGAACTTGAGAGTAATCGTGATAAACTCAGTAACACTAAAAAGCAGCAGGAGAAAATAAAAAGTACAAGAGCTCTTAAAGGACTTTAAAAAAACAAACTCAGGGCCAGGAAGATGGCTCAGTGGAGTAAGTGCTTCCCTGGCAAGTACAAGGGCCTCAGTTCAATCCCTGTTCTGCCAAAAAATAAAAATAAAAAAATAAATAAATACATAAAAGAACAAACTTAAGAATCATTGCTTTTGAAGAAAGACTAGGGGCCAGGGAGCTAGCTCAATGGAATAAGTACTTGCCTGGCAAGCACAAGGTTCTGAGTTCAATCCCTGGTACCACACAAAAAAATAATAACAATGAAGAAAGACTAGAGGCAGAGACTGATGGTGGAAGAAAATTATTAACTGAAGTTCTGATAGAAGAGAAAGCCAAATAGCCATGATCAGGAAATAATCTCTTCTTTACACATCATGGTCAAAATTCCAGAAAGTCAGAAAAAAGAGAGAAAACTAAAAACTGTTAGTGAAAAATATCAAATTATTTAAAGGCAAATTCCTTGGAAGAACAGCAAATTTTTTTATGCAATCTTTAAAGGCCAGGAAAACGTGAAGAAAAGTTTTTTAGGCAGGACCTGTAAGAAAATAACTGCCAAGCCAGAGAACTGTACCTTGCAAAATTATCCTTGAAAATTAATGCAGAACTGAAAACCTTCCATGGTAAAGATACACTAAAATAATTCATGACCACGGAAGCAGCATTGCAGAAAACATACAAGGGAACCCTAACAGAAACAAGGAGGTTGACGGCACCGAGAGCCTGAAAGAAAGCATTATCCTCCCTTGGACAGTAGTTAAATGAAGAGGAAAATAAAAAAAGGAGCCACGAACTAGAAAAATAATGTAACGGGAGTCAGCCCATACCTTTCCATAATAACAATCAATTCCAATGGCTTCAACTCTTCAGTCCAAAGCACAGACTAGCAGATTGGTTCAAAACACAAAAGCTAATATAGTTGTCTGCAAGAATATACTTCATCTACAAAATACAGTGGAAGATGCAAGTTTAGAAAATAATACTCTAAGGAGTGGCAACAAGAACACAAGCAGGTGCAACAATCCTGATTTCTGGCAAAGTTGACTTTAACCTGACGAGAAGAGATAAAGAAGGTGAAGATCGTCACTACATATTGATAAAGAGAGCAATGCAGCAAGAAGAGATAATAATTGTAAATATGCACGCACCGATAGCAGCACACCCGGATCCTCACACAAAAACTACTGAGCACAAAACAACAGAGAGGCACCAGTACGATCACAGTGGGTCTGTAACACATTACCACAAATAGCTGAGTCGGACAAATAATCAACAAAAAAGTATCAGAGTTAGAGGGAATGGGTGTAGTAGATATTTGCAGTGCTTCATCTAACAGCAGAATGCACATTTTTCTCAGTATCACATAAAACTTTCTCCAAAAGAGACCATGTTTTAAGCCCTAGAACCTGTCTCCATACATACAGAAGAACTGCAATAATCTTTTGCATGTTATCAGACCACAGTGGAATGAGACTAGAAGTCAGCAGCAAAAGAAACTGCAGAAATCACACAAGTGAATGGAAATTAAATAATGTATGTGTGAATAACCAGAATCACAGAGAAAGTCAGAGAATAAACTTAGAAATTCCTAGACCAAAATTCATATGTATGAATTTCTTCAAAAGAAGTACAGCGCAGTCGACCGTGCGGCACACGGTGAAAGCCGTTCTAAGCCTGAAGCTTGTGGCTGTAAGAGCCTACTTTAGAAAAGCAGTCATCCCTAATAAATAAGTAATGATCCATTTCAAGATTCTGGAAAAGCAAGAACAATCTAAGCTTTTAAAGAAGTGATTTGTATACATAATGAAATACTATTCAGCTGTAAAAAAAAAAACAACAATGAAATCTCGTCATTTGCACACAAATGGATGGATCTTGAAATGATCCTGTTGAGTGGGATAAGTCAGGCTCATAAAGTTAATTATTGTATGATTTCTTTTATGAGAAACCCTAAATATAAATAAATTAGGATGTGAAATAAAGAAAAGATAGAAAGAAACAGAGAGGCAGACTTTTCAGAGACAATGAAAGGGATCCGGAGAAGGGAAGAGGTGGGAAGACGGGGAAGGGGGTAAAGGGGCTAAGATGGGACAGAGGAAGTATATATAGGGCCTATGATCACAATTTTACAGATTATTACAGTGTAAGGCATTAATCTCTCAGAATGCTCTCTCTGTCCTTGAACCCGTGGCCCACCATGGCTGGCACCCCCCGCAGCCCCTCTGAAGCCCTCTTTCGCATGTGCTCTTGTAGCTGCCTTGATGACCAGAACCGATTCGAAGCATTTCCCTTTTATAATTCTTTTGGCTTGAGGGGAGTGCCCAGAGTCCCAGACCCTCAAGTCAGGTGGAGGAGGACACACAGCAGTGCTCTTATCGGCCTGCCCTTCCCGGGGAGGGCTCAGCCGCAGTGTTCAGCACTGTGCCACGCCTGCTAGAGACACTCGTGAAAGAGACCTCCAGAGACGCTTCAGAAAGCAGCAAGGGCACGGCAGGTAAGTGCATTGAAGTGAGGGGAGTATTCTGAGCGGACCTATAGCAGTGTGTTTTCTTTTTTTTACTATAGTGAGTTTTTAAAAAAATTTAAACATTTGCAGCTTATTATTATTATTATTTTTTTGGTAGAACCAGGGATTGAACTCAAGCCCTTCCACTTGCCAGGCAAGCACTTATTCCACTGAGCCATCTCCCCAGCTTGCAGCTTATTATGATCATCCCTTGTATGTACGAAATCCCTCAAACTGATGTATTATCACAATCATAAAGTAATAAAAAATAAGTAAAATATCCAGCTATTAGGAGGGATAAAAAAGTAAGTAATCAGAGGGTTTCTATCAATCAGTATTACCTAATACATAGAGAAGTTACTGACCAGAGAGGGCAGCGGCTTATGACACTGACACACAGCCAGAATACAGAGCAGGGTGACAATCCCAGCCCAACTGTTTCCTACCCAGCTCCCATGCACCTCGTGTATCTCCTTCTTCCAACCATGACATCCCTGGCTTGCAGGCCTCAGAACAAGCACAGTGATGCCTCCCCCCAGGCAAGCATCCCCTGGACAAGGGACACTGCTGTTCCCTGATCCCATTCCTGAGCAGCAGCCAAGGCCCTGTCCTCAGAGCAGGCCACGCACGCCTGACCAGAAGCTGGGGGTCCGACTGCTTCCGGCTCAGCCTGACCTGCTAACTGGCCTTGAGTGAGGTCTTGCACCACCCTGAGCCCTGCTTTTCCCAGCCTGTAAAACAGGAGGACAGGACAGGATACACTCTGAGACCAATGGCAGAGTCTGGGATGGACTCAGAGCCCCAGGCTGTCTTGTGGATCCTACCAGCAGCACCCCAGGTCCAGATATGCTTGCTCGGTGCTTAGCAGCTTCTCAGGAACACTGGCTGCCTGGGTCACCAGGGTGACTCTGGACACTGCTGTGTCCCTTGTGGGCCGTCCAGCAGGGCCCTGGCCACCCTGGCTGACTTGCCCACTTTCCTGACCTGACAGAGGCTTCTCTCCTTGCAGGATGAGCTGTGTCAAATGACACGAGATGACTTAGTCTCAGAGGAGCCACAGTGTTTCCAGGACCCCATCTGTTTCTATTCTTCCTGGGGTGGGGCCCTGATTGGGGTCCCCAGGGCCCCCCGTGGCCAGCTGTGCAGGCCATCAGGAGACCACAGCCAACCTCCTTGCTCTTGTGCCGCAGTCAGAGCTGTGGCTTTATGCACACACCAGGCTCTAGTCCTAGAGTCTCTGCTGGACGCACACACGGGGCAAGGCTGAGGAGGCCACCACGGCCCAGGACTGACGGTGACGCAGACACGTCAGTGCCTCCAGAAAAGCAGCGTTTGTGGCAGGCAGGCATGATCGGGCCTGGGTTCTGCTCCAGACTCTGTCACAGCAGCTGTGTGACCCTCGGGGATGTGAAACCTCTCTGACCTCGTCTTTATAGGATGGAGGGATTTAGGTGAGATAGATGGAGCCCTCAAGGCAGGAGCGGCTGGGAGGGCTGAGGGCGCTGGGTGTTGCAAACTAAAGACTTCAGCAGAGAGGAGCACACAGGTGGACCCAGGACCTGGCACCCCGATAAGAGAGGGCAGAGATGGGGGGATGGAGGGGCCAGCTGAGGAGCGAATGGATGCTCAGCAGTAATCTGGTGACCAGGACTTCCCAGCAAGAGACCAAGGACACGGGCTCCTGGGGGCAGGCGTGAGGGCAGGGTGCTGGGACCCCGGGACTGTCCTCTGGGTTTCTGGGAAACAAGCTCGGATGGGCTGGAGCGTTCTCCTCTAAGCTCCCTTTCTCCTCTGAGGAAGCTGGGGGCAGGGCATCCCTCAGCCAAGGTCTTTGTCCAGCTCGGGCTGGGCTCCACAGACAGGGCACAAAGTGAGAGGCAGAGGACGCCCTGGGGCAAGGCCAGCACTGCCCAGGCCACTCCCCATGCTCTGTGGGTCGAGGCCAGGGCCACCAGGGGCAGGGGGCTGTCCTGGGCTAGGAGGAGGAGACACCAAGCAGCCCGCCCCAAGGCTCACCCTGAGGGCCTACTGTGTGCCGGGAGCTGCGGTGAGGTAGCTCCCCTCGCTGACCCGCACACACTCGGCCCAGAGGATGGGGTTCAGGTCCCGGCTCTGCCAACAAGGGACGGCTCGCCTCAGTTTCCCTGTGCAGAGGGAGATACTGAGCCAGGTGGGAGGGGGCACAGCACGCACCTGGCAGCCCAGGGGGAGGCTGGAGGAGCAAGACTTACTGAGCAGGGCGTGGAGGCCACGGGGAGGCTTGGCTGGATGTGGAGCACCGCTGTCCGCTCCACACACTCTTGCCTTGGGGACCTCTAGGCCATGTACTGGCGCTGGGACACTAAGTTCCTGTGAGATCAGGGATCAGCTGTGTTGGGAGGGAGCTGGGCACCTCCCAACCCTGGGTGGAGCCTGCAGCACCTCAGGCCTTTGCTGCTCTTCCCTGACCTGGCCCTGTGGACAGGTCATCTGCAGATGGCTGTGCCAGGCCATCTGGAGGGCAGGAGGGTGGGAGCTCGGGGCCACCCCGGGCCCCCTGCAGGGAGCTGTTGAGAGAAGGTGACGGGCTGATGCCTGTCAGGAGCCCAGCACTGTGCCTGCTCTGTGGTGACCAGGAAGAGCTGTCACCTCCCTGTGTCGGGGACATGTTTCTGCCATGAGCCTGCCCTGGAGGTCTCCTGCCAGGAGCTGGGGGGATGCCACTCGGTCTCTGGAGCCGGTTTGTGCTGATAGAGAAGGAGATAAAAGCCAGGCGCCAAGTGTCACCTAAAGGGGCCTTGGTTGCTTGGGGAGGGTCAATATCCAGTCTCACAAGGAGAGAACTCGGGAACACAAGCAGCGCCCCGAGCGCTCACCTTACACCTCCTCCACAGACCCTTCTCGACCACCAGACAGCAGACACGGAGGCTCTTATGGAAGATGAATCAACCTGGGAAAGCGCTGGCTTCGCCGTGGGGAGCTTGCGTTCCCTGCAGCTGGAGCACATCCTCGGGGCTCAGAGGAGGGGAGGCTAGGAGGGGAAGGAGCAGTGCGCATGAGTTTGGAAACTTCGTGAGCAGTCTGCAGGCCCTCACTGTGCGTGGAAGGTGACGCCGGGCCTTGGTGGCCGCAGTGTGTCAGGCGCCTTCTGTGAGAAGCTGCTGTTGGGGAGCATTTCTGGCGGCATTTCCTGTCACCAGGCAGAGTGCAGAGAGCTCTTCGCTCATGGACTCGTCAGTCCACTTTGTCAGGTTAGACCCAAGCGACTCCATTTTGCTTCTAACAGTTTCCACTTGTGAGACACACACAGGTGTGTACACGCACATGCAGGCACACAGACACAAGTCCCAGCTCTGCAGACACACATAGCTACAGAGACAATGCAAGGGGAGACTGGCACACACGAACATCGTTTACATTTGTAAATGTTATGTGCAGCAACAGGCACCTGGCCACCGGCCCCCTCAGAGCAGTCCTCGTGCCCGGGTGCGTGTATCTGTCCTTCTCGCGCCTTCTGAAGCCGCTCTAGAAGGCCTCTTTCCTCAGCGCATTTGCGAGGTGTGGTCCAAAATCCGCGGAGGTGCTGAGCGCCATCCAGCAGAGGGGCGGGTCTGCGGGTCCCAGCGCCTCAGCGCCTCAGCGCCCTGGAGCTTGCTCGTGGTCTAGCACGAAGAGCTCCGGCTCTTCCCCAAAAGCAAAACGACCACAACGGCTAACTGGCTTGAATTCAGGACACCGGGGCAGCCAGCTTGGCACCGCGACTGACGTTTAAAACAGAGAATTTCTGGGCTCTTCAGGAGGTGGCAAGAACAACGGGATGAGTTCAAAGAAGCCTGGGAGAGAATTCTGAGAGGTGTCAGTGGTGACGGGTCCTTCATTTTTTTTTTTTTTTGTATTTTAGGGAAGGGTCTACAGGGTGTTCAGGGTCTCACTACTAGATCGGACTTGTAGTAATTCTCCTGTTTACAGCCTCCCAAGAGCTGGGATTACAGGCGCGCCCCACCACACCGTCTCAATCGCTGTCTCGGTGCGCCCCAGGGCGGGGCCAGCATGGCAGACCCAGGGGATCGAACCCACAGCTCTTGCACCTGGTTGCAGGTGCTTTAATCTGCTGAGCTATTTGACTGGTCCTGGGTCTTTCACTATGATGAATTTTTAAAAATTTTTTTCTTTTCCTTCTTTCCTTCCTTCCTTCCTTCCTTCCTTCCTTCCTTCCTTCCTTCCTTCCTTCCTTCCTTCCTTCCTTTCTGGTACAGGGGATCGAACTCAGGACCCTGTGCTTGCCAGGCAAGCACTTATTTTACTGAGCTATCTCCCTGGCTTGTGATGAATTTTCTTTAGTGTAAACATTCACCATATTTTCAGTCACATATCGTACACAGACACAGACTCAGGCACGCACAGGAACTCACCGATGCACATAAGCACGCGTGCGCAGACACACACCGACATGGTCCCGCACAGGCACAGAGCGAGTCCTGCCTCACTTGAGGCCGCACAGATGCCAGCACAACCACTGGCCTGACGACCCAAGGCCTGGGCCGGCAGGGTGGAGCAGGCCCTGGTGACAGCGTGGATCTGGCTCACGTGGCGAAATCTTCCTTATTCAGCTGCTGAGGGAGCCACGGTGCCATCCCCAGGACACCTCTTCTCAGCCGGCCCTCGGGTTTCTGCTGTGTGGTCGGCTGAGTATGACATTAACGGGGTGCTTCTGTACCCTGGAGATACTTGAGGCTTAAGCCTCGTCTTCCCCATCTTGTGAGGGAGGAAACGGAGGCACAGAGTGATCTAGTGTGCCCGGGGCCACGCACAGCGCCCGGGGGCAGAGCTGGCTCCCCATATTCACCACTTTCCCAGGCTGCTCTTTGCATTTTCCTCCTAAAAATCTGAGGCTGGGAGTGGGCCTAGAAATAAAGGCAGCCGCATTAATATAGCTCAGAATTTATGTTGAGAGACGAACTGTGGGTTAAAGGGATGTGACTTAATACACGTTTCGTACTCTGCTCTCTCCCCACAGTGTCTGATACAGAAGCACAATGGGATTTTAAAAATTAAAAAGAAGATTATTTCACTACATCAGGTTCCCTTATAGTAAGAGCTTTGTTTTTAGAAATGGGCTTTGAATCCTAAGACAGCCTCCCCCCCTCAGCTACTGGTCTGGGACACATGGGGTGTGGCTGTCTCATCCTGCCCTGCACACAGCCTCTGCAGGGGACCCCACATCCCTGCACCCGAGTTTCCCAGCCCTGCTCACCCTGGTGCTGACTTCTTCCCACGCAGCAGGGCTGGGGTCCTGCTAGCCCAGCTTTCTCCCCGGTTCCTTCTGTCGCTCCCTCCCGCCTTCCCTGTGCTCCCCAGAGCCTGTTCAGGTGAGGACCTCTTTGAGTGGCTTTCAGGAGCCCTATCTGCACCCCTCAGGGTAGGCTGGGTTTGCCTCAAAACCCAAACCTCAGGGCTCAGTCCGGCCAGGGCTGATTCAGGCTCTCTCCACGGGCCCGTGTGGGACTGTCAGAGGCCACTGCCAGGTGCTGGCAGAAGAACCAAGCAGAGCAATCTCTCCTCGAGGCCAGAGGGCTCCAGCTTGCCTGGTCCCACAAGTAAGGAAGCGCTCTCCTGCAAGTCTCCCTGGGACTAGCCAGCGTGGGCTTCTCCTTAGCTTCTGCTCCCTTGCCTGGC
Organism: Ctenomys sociabilis; assembly: GCA_004027165.1. NCBI lineage: Eukaryota > Metazoa > Chordata > Mammalia > Rodentia > Ctenomyidae > Ctenomys > Ctenomys sociabilis. The sequence continues at coordinate 17,280 of PVKA01030115.1, forward strand.
GTGAAGCCTCTGTCTTGCCTTGGCCCAGCGGGCTCCCGCTCTCTTCTATGGTGGGGGCTGCTCTGACTCTCACAAGTGACAAGGGATGTCTGCCTGATCTGTAGCTGCTCTGCTGTAGTTTGTCTCTTGACCGCATCACGTGAGTTCCTGAGGACAGGAACCATTTCTGACTCGGGTTCCACCCCATATATCTGCGTGGCACTCACAGCTGTCCCTGTCTGTGAGCTGGAGTGAGTTTGATTTCAAAGGAGCATCAGTCTTTCCATAAAAGATCATAGCTACAAGACAGTTCCCTGAGCACCCTGCGTAATTGTTGGTGTCCTCAGAGAACTTGCCCGAGTCTTCTTTGACCTGACAAAGATCTCCCAGGGGAAAAGGGACATGGATCCCTGTGGGGGATGCCCTCAGACTCTGTCCCTGTCATCTGGAAAGGAAACAGAGCCAGGGGTCATATCCAGGCTGGCTTTTCCCTAGGGAATAAATAATATAAAACTACCAAGGTCAAAATAACAAAGGGGTCCTTGGAGAGCCCCACCTGAGCGTGACTCAGAAGGTGCACCCAGCCTGTGAAATGGCCCAGGAGGAAACACTTGCCACTCGGTGTCAGGATTTGTGTCCCACACATGTTGGGGCAGGCAGAGACATCCCTCCAGTGTGCTGGGCAGGTGCTTTCCTTCTCTGTCTATGTGCTGTAGTCCAAATAAAAGGTGAAAAGTTTCTGGGGCAAGAAACCCAGGGAAATACTTTATTTCCCAAGGAGGGGGACTCACAAATATCCTCTTGGGATTTGACCAGGCACCTAGGACAATTGGGACCGGGGAGACCCAGGGGACAGTCCAAAAGCTTAACTTGCCCTCCCTGCAACAAGTCTATCAGGATGTGTTTGAAGAGAGGAAGGGCCAGCCACAGCAAGCAGAGAGAGAAAAGTCTGCACCGGTAGTTCAACTCTTAATGGGGCTTAAGAGAGGGTGCTGACAGTGTCACCTCAGGTCAACCTGGGAAACAGGATACCTGGAGATCATTGAGAAAGTTCATGCATCGTCCATGGAGGAGTGCAGGTGGGGACAATAGGCAAATGGGGATTTTTCTGGTGGTTACTCTGTCAGATTCTCTGGACTCAGCTCCCACCTGGGGGACCTTAGGTACCCACTGAGGAGTAGCCCTGTCGAGGGCCTCTTAGTCAGTCTCAGCTTTTATCAGTTCCACACATCAGAAAGCTGTCTCCAGGAAGGAATCCAGCTCTGTCGGGCCAACGTTCCCAGGCGTTCAGCAGGGGATGAACTGGAAGGTGCTGGGGAACCGTGCTCTGCTCTGAGAGTGGGGGCTGCTCTAAGAGCTTTCAACCAGCTGGCAGAGTAACCACTCTTGGTTAGATTTCTCTAAAGGCCAGAGAAAGCATTTGTGTAGAGAAAACAAGGGTCCCTCCAAAGATGTCATCTATTCTCTTTGCGTTTTTGTTTTGGAGTGTTTTTGAAGGATGGGATAAAACAGCAGGGCAGTGGGTATTTATTAGAAAGGATAAGGAAAAAAGAAGCCCCTGTGTTGTGAAAGGAACTAGAGAGATGGATGTCTTTGATGTTTATACCTAGGGACCTTATATAGTTCTGGCCCAGGTGAATGTGACAGATCAGGATGTTTGTTACTCCTCAGCCTTTGATGTCCTCCCCACCCAGCCTCACTCCTTCTGTAGACCAAATGCCCTTCCCTCCCTTGCCAGAACCTGGGGCTTCAGGGATGCAGACCTGGCAGAAGACAGGGAGGAAACTCCCAGGGCTCCCTTTTTCTGCTTTAACCTGAAAGTGCTGCCAGCCTGGGACCTGGAAGTGGGGGAGAAAACGGTGAGCCTGGAGGCCCCATGGGACCCAGGGAGAAGGTGGGGTGTGAGCCCACCCCTGCTTGCCCCAGGTCTGGGGGGAGCTATGTCTTCAGGTGTGCAAAAGCTCAAGAGGACTGGGGAGCCTGCAGCTGGGTTGGGGTGTCAGGTGGCCAAGCACAGCCCAGCTGGAGCTCTGAGCATCCCCAGTGCCCTCAGAGAGGTGACCCTCCCTAGAGGGAGCTCAGGGCCCGAGGCCAGGCTTCTGCCTTGCTAAGAGCTCACATTGTGGCTGGAGCTCTGAGTGCACAAGGAGGCCAATTCCGTGGAGCTGGGATGGTCTGTTGGGCTGGACACTTTTCTGCCAGCGAGAGGACAGAAGTTTTAGGAGATGCTCAACCATGTGGGCCCAGCTTAGGGCCTTGGGGCCAAAGTTGCTGGGTCCAGTTTGGGGCAGCCTGGCTTCCCTCCCTGGCTCGATCTCAAATATCCCAGCTGCTGCCTTGGCCTGGGTCCAGGTGTGAACCATGCCGGATGACCCCACCAACCAGGTCCACGGGCAGCACAGCATGTCCTTCGTGCAAGGCTCTGGTGCTCTGAACCGCGGAGAGGATCTCTGTGTCTACAGAAGACCAGATGAGCTTCCCTACAGCTGCCTGCCAGGTCCTCTGTGTCCCAAGCTGTGCAGGGCTTTGCCACTTGTCCTGCCCCCACCCCCAGTAAGTCTAATGCCTGATTTGTTTGAGCCCATGATCACAGTCTGTGCTTAGCTGCAGGCCCGTGAGCTCTTCTCTTTGAGCTCTCAGGCAGCATTTTCTTCCTGAAGGTGGTTTGCTGTTTGAAACTTGCAGCAAAGATTTTTCTCAGCCAGAAGCTATATGTAGACAGAGAAAAAAGAGAGCTTGTCATTTAAATATTGTAGGTGTGTGAATTCAGCAAAATAATCCAATATAGTCCAATAGTCCATAATAGTAGTGGGTTATCCATAGGACTGGCATTGTCAGAAGTTGTTGGCTTGAGCCTTTTATAGCTCAGCATGTTAATATGGCTTTACTTTTATACCTCGTTTTATACTTTTCTGTTGTTTGGTTAAGGCCAGGATAAAGTAAGACCTATCAAACAAGAAATACAACTTTTGTATCTGCCAAGGTCAGTCAAATCGCCTCAGAATTTACCCTGAAATCCTGTATCAGAGTTTGTAGATCATTTGTTAGTGTCAGAAATGTGAAAGAGGGCCTGGGGAGATGGCTCAGTAGAATAAGTGCTTCCCTGGCAGGTGCAAGGGCCTGAGTTCAATCCCCAGTTCTACCAAAAAAAGGAAAAAAAAAAAAAAAAGAAAAGAAATGTAGATGAGTCAGGGCCATTGCTTGACCAATTTTCTCTCTGTGAATGCCTGAATGTTTTCTCTCTAGGTGACTCTTCTTAGGCACATTATACATCATTGATCACTTTCCTCTGTGGCCCCATAATCTCCTTGATCAGAAAATTTGGAACACCATTGAGTTACAGGGTGTTACAGTATAGATTTGCTTATGTCTTGAGTCCTCACTGACCTTGAATGGCTAGGGCCAAAATGTTGGCTGTCCTTGCACCTACAATATTTAAATGGCAATAGAATACCCATCTCTGACAAAACTAAACAGAAAAGGGGTTTACAAATGAAGGACCACTTTGTAGTGAAATATCTATATATCTGTATCTATATATCTGTATATATAAAACAGTTAAGATAGATATACAGCTACTTTCTCTTAATTCAATGAGAAGAAAGATTTGTACTAATAGTGTTTGAACAAGATATCATGTCTGCATCTTATACTGTGAAAAACTAATACGAAGACATCAATATGTAATGTATTAATTGTTGTAACTGTTCTATCTGTTTTGAAACGCTCATTGCTACTTGTTTCTCAATAAAATTAATACAAATTAAAAAATAAATAAAAAAGAGAGCTTGTGCTTGGGCCCGTCTCACACCGGAGGGCGGCGGCTGTCATTTTCCTGCCCGGCTCCCTATGCCCGCCTGCTCCTGCCTCTGCTTCTCAGCCTGGGCCTGGGCCCCCGTTTCCAGTCAGAGCACCCTGATGTATCCAGCTCTGCCTTTGGAGAAAATGTGCTCCAGCAGCTGGGGCCTGCAGGGAGGTGAGATCAAATGAAACAGGGACGGAGTTTCTGCATCGGGTGCTGCGGCCCTGCCTGGCTGCGCCCGTGCGAGTCGCCCGGCCTCGCACTGCCTGGGCTGCGAGTGGAGGAGCTGGAGGACGTCCGGGGCACAGGCTCAGCTGCTTGCTGCCGAACATGCGTGGCAGTGGCGAGAGCGCGCCCTGTCCGCCAGGGGGCGCTGGCACCCAGCAGCCGAAGGTCCACGTCCAGGGAGCGCCCGGGGCTCGGCTCTGGGGGACCCGCAGTGCTCCCCTCCTGTTCTCCGTGCTCTTCTTGGTAGTGACAGGCCAAGCAGAAGCCACCACTACGTGCTGGACGAGTGAACCCGGGTCAGGGCTGCTGGATCTTCCTCATGTACCGGAAGCTAAATCGGACTGTCACGCGGCATTTCAGCTCCGGGAACGAACTGCGCTGCAGCTTCTGAGCTCCGCGCTGCCCAGAGTAAGCGCACGTGCAGGCGGCCCTGCTGGCGACCCAAGTGCGGGGCTGAGGCACAGCCTGCTCCCCAGGAAACCTGCGGCGCGGAGCTCTGATCCCAGGGTCTCCCCGGGGCTCCTGGTGGCTCTGCGCTCAGACTGTCTCAGGCTGCAGCGGGAGCGCAGGCCCCGTTCCCTCTGAGATAAATCTTGGTCTTCGCGGCTCTCCCTGAGGACCAGCCCATTCTGTGTGGGGGTGGGCTGCCCACCTCCCCCAAGTGCCCACCTCCTGCCCCTGCCAGTGGCGCTGACACGCCCTCGGCTCCTCTGCTATCCCTGGAGGACGGGACCTGCAGAGCCCGTCCACCACGTGACTGCCCTGCTCCTGATCGCGTTATCTCACACCCTCTCTACTGCCCTCTGCCTCGTGCACCCAGGGCCACGGCCACACCTGACCCTGTCATTGCTCAGAGCGGCTCTCCATCTGCAGGCTCCATCAGACCTTCCTGCTCTGTGGCTGCAGCGTTCTCTCCTGCCCGCACTACCACCACAGGGCTTCTCCTCTTCTGTCCTTGACCTGTACCGGCGTCACTCAGCGCCCTCACCTCCTGCCAGTTTGAATCTGAAGTGGCCCGGAAGGACTGAATGTTAGGGGCTTGGTGCTGGACCCCAACACTGCTGGGAGGCACAGCCTGGAGGCAGGAAGTGGGGCCACTGCCCCTTTCTGTCTCCCTGCCTGAGTGGGCAGATCTCTGCCACCACATCTCCCCCTTGAGGTCCTGGGCTGCCGTGGGCCAGAGCAGCACAGCCTCTGAAACTGTGAGCCAAAGCCAACCTTCCTAAGTTGATCATCACAGGTGTTTGTTACAGCAGCGGAAAGCTGACTCACACGCTCCTCTGCTGGGTTCCTCCCATGTCACCCTCACCCCACAGCCTGGCCCTTATGTCCAACCTCTTGCCCCAGGGCCACTCTTCCGGCAAAAGCCAGCCCTGGGGCCGTCTGCCAGCCTTCCTGAGCCTGTTCTCCAGGAATCCTCTGGGGCACAGCTGGAGTAAATTCACACAGCAGGCTCTCATGTTTTAGCTACAGCAGGCCTGGGACACTGTCACACTCACCTTGTGAGCTCTGTGCTGCTGGTCACTGTGCCCCCTCCTGGCCCCAAGCTGCTCTCAACTGCCTTCGGCTTCACCTTCCCCCAACTCCTGCCCCCTGACCTGTGCACCTGCTGGCCCTGTGTCTGGCTGGATTCTGTATCTGGAATAATCTGTTCCCCCATTGTCTTGCTCAGTTGCCACTGGGTTGGGTTATAGGTCACCTCTGGAAGGCACTCTACCTGTCCCCCTGACCATCCACATCCCCTTCTCTCACCTGTGACACTCTGGTAACAATTGACCCAGTATCATGCGCCCCTTGAGGACAGACCTGTGGGGCTCCTTGGGCACCTGGAGAGAGGAAGACGCCCTCCAGCCAGTGTTTAACAGGAACATCTTCCCCTGCTCTCCTCCAAGAAGCCCAGGACCTTTTGGGCCTAGGTCCTGCATACTCACATACATGCCTGTTCAGGAGCTCCTGACACACCAAGCTTGGGCACCTATACACCGCAGACCTCTCAGGGGAAGCTTCTCCTCCTGTCCTTCCCCATCTCCTCATTCCCAGAAGGGATTTTCCTTCTCAGCCCTGCTCTCCCATCAGGAACTCGGTGAATCCACTCTGCCTGCAGTGAGGGCACACAGGTGGACAGTGACCTGTGCTCCTCACAGAGGGGTGCCTCTCCCTGGCAGCTCTCGCTATGCTGTGTATAATTCATCTCTTTCCTGGCAGCTCAGGTAAGACCATAGTGTTTTGGCACCTCCTGTGACCCATGTGTGGCATCTTCCTTGATCCTTAGTAGATGCATATAAGAGGGAGAGTGAAGATCTAAGCCACTTAGGGATTTTTTTTTTTTAGAACTAGGGATTGAACTCAGGCCCTTGCGCTTGCCAGGAAAGCACTTATTCTACTGAGCCATCTCCCTGACTCTGCTTAGGGTTTTTATTCTATTCTATTGTATTGTAATAAAACTTGCTCAACAGTTTTTCTATCCATGACCTAAAATAGAATAGTGGTCATGTACTTCAAATCACCAATGTTTATATTATGAAACTCGCTATTCCAGGAGACATTCTGCCTTCTGCTGCAGTCCACGTTGAGGGCTAGGGCTTCTAAATTAGATAGACATGGGTGGAAGCCCCATTTCCATGTATAACAACTTGCAGAGTCTTTGGAAAATGATCAAATAATTAGTCTTCAAAAAGCACAGTATCTTTACCTGTTTAAAAATGGGACCCTCGAGAGCCCAGGCCATTGTGTGAGTGAGACCGCCAGGGGCACTAGATACTCATTCAACTCAGAGTGCAGGCCCACGTGGAACCTTGAAGCAGAACTCCCTTTAAAGAAGCTAAAAGCAAGACCTACCCAGCTGATCAGCAGCAGAACATCTTGCCAGAGTGGCACAGAGGGTTCACCTCCAAGGGCTGCAGCAGGGGGAAGTGGAGCACAGCAGCCAGACCCAAGTCACACCCAACTGGCCAAATTTGAATTTGATAGATCTGGACCTGTTGCTAAGGTAATAACTTTAAGCTCTACACCAAAGGTCAGAGGACAGTACTATACAAAATGACAAGGACCAGGAACAAAATGCATTCTTAGGCCCCAAGCCCACCCAGAACAAAAGCAGAAGACACCAGCATAGAAGAAATTGGAAATCACACACCTGAAATCTCTGAAATAATAGCATTGAAAGTAAGGAAACAACTGCATAAAGGTATAGAAGAGATCAGATCAGAAATAATTTCTGAAGTAAAAAAAAAGAAATGATAACTATAAGGAAAGAAGTCCTAAGTGCTTTATCAGTAGACACAGATAAAAAATGGAGATCATAAAAATGATGGAATCCTTGAATGAGCAAGATAGGAAAGAAGTAGGATGCATGAAGCAGATACAGAAATATACAGGAAATTAAAACCTCAATCACAAGCTAGCAAAACTTCCTGAATGAAAGTGAAAATAGACCTTCAGACTTTAAAGACACCATTGCAGCTAGTGAAACAGTAAGAATAGATCTCTTAAAAACAACTAGGATGCAGGAAAAAATAAATCAACACCTTCAAGACGATGCAAAGATGAACAATGTGAGACTAATAGGCATCAATGAGAAAGAAGGAGTCAATACAAATGATATAAGAAGAATATGGATGGAAGTAATAGAAAACTTCCCAAATACGGGGCAAAAATCTGACATTCAGGTAACTGAAGCATATAGAACTCCAAATAACATCAACCCCATTAAAAACATATCCAGACACATAATAATCCAGATCCCAGAAATTCAGCACAGGAACAGTATTCTAAAAACCATGAAAGAAAAGAAACGGATCACATTTAAAGGAAAACCCATCAGAATAATGGTAGATTTCTCTTCACAAACCATCAAGTCAAGAAGAGCATGGAGCAAAGTACTTCAAGTCTTGCAAGAAAACGAATTCCAACCCAGACTGATATACCTTGCAAAACTCTTTCAAGTGTAATGGAGAAGGGAAATACTTCCATTGACAAAGAACCACTAAAGGATTTCATGATGACAAAGCCAAGCCTACACAGACTACTAAATGATGTTCTAGAGAGGGAACAAAATTATCACAACCCCATGAACAAGAATGTAAAGAATCTACCAAATAGGGCAAACAAACACAGGAGAATAAGAGGTATACAATAACAGTCTTTCAGTCATTTTGTACACAGCAGCAAAAAATTTCCATCAGCATACTCTACAAATGGACTTCTCCTGCACCCCATATATGGGTCATGATTCTACCCAGGTCTACAGGGTGGATATCTAGGAAATAGCTGTAGCTCAGTCCCACAAGTGACACCTGGCCACCAGTAAGCATCGTGGACACTGTCCCTGTCTACAACATACTAGAACTTTGTGCGATATCCTATCCATAAATTGTTAGAAATGCTGGTCATTTATTTGCCATTCCAGTATGTATCTTATGTATTATTCTTAGTACTTCTTTACTGTCATGAAAACTTTTTTTAGTTCAATTGTTTGGAAGTATTTAATTTTTAATTAACTAATATTTAATTTTCTGAATATTGCTTAATCTTAATTTTTGTTTTAAGATTTATACTGTATCTTTGACTTACAATCTTTTTAAAAGGCATGGTATGATATTTTCTCTTAGTATCAGAAATTTTAAAAAGTATATTTCCATTTTCCATTGACTTTATATTACTTCTTCCTTGTCCTTTATACACAAGAAAAATATATGTGTATAACCCGACATAACATTCATACTGTTTCATAGAAATCTTTAATGATCTTTTACATGGGTTCATCTAATATATTTTACATAGTACTGCATAATTACCACTTTGAGGGCTCTTTATTCTTTATCCAGGACCATACAGTGACTTATCTTGCCTTCTGAATTATGCTCTTTGTTATTTTGTATATGCTATGTCTAGAGGTATTAGAGTATTTCAAGTTTGTATAACTGGAAAATATTTTACTTTTAGTTTTCAAAGGTATGTTTGCTAAGTATAAAATTCAAAGAATACAGGTTTTCTTTTTGCTTTCTTTAAGTCCTTTGATTAGTTTTTCACACACTTGGTCTATTCTTTTTTCTTCTTTCCAATGTAGAATAAGATGCTATTTAATTTTGTTCTTCCAGAGCTAATATTTTTTGTAATTATGCTTTAATGATTTTTTTTTCTTTACAATCGGTTTTGGACAATTTCATTTTTGTGTATGTTAGTATGATTTTATTCAAATTTCTTGTGCAAAAGGTTCATTTTTCTTGGAAATGTGTTATAAGTTCAACTAAATTCTGAAATTTTAAATCTTTAAATATTTATTGCCTACACCTTTCTACTTTGAGAATTCTAATTATATGAATATAAGTTTCTTGATTTTGACACAGAGTGAACTATTATAGGACTGATCTGTAAATTTTTTCTTCTTCATTTTTATTTTGGACAATTTTTACTGTTATAGTCATTTAAGTTTGTAAATTATTTACAGTGTGCAATCTATTATTAATCTCATGCTATGTATTAATTTCAGAAATATTTCTTTAAAATTCGCTCTGCCTACCTCTTATATCTTTCACGTTTCAATATTTGTCTACAAATTTTAATATGATATGTAATTATTGATTTTCAATAAAGTTAATGAAAAACATGGGACCCTCGCACCAACTATGAGGTTGAGAGCATTAAATGAAGTCATGAATACAAAATGCCCAGGGTTACTGCGCCTGGTAGACAGTGAGTGCTCAATAATAGTGTCATTTCCCTTACTAGAGGGCTCTATACGATAATATATATATATGTCAGAGGCAGGGGTTCTGCTTGGACCTTTAGCATCCCTCCCTGAAGTGACTGCTGCTTTGAGCCCCGCTTTCCTGAGGAGATGAGCTTTCCTTTGCCCTCCTCACCGCAGCACTTGGGGCCCTTTCAGAGCTCCCAGCCAGATGTGCCAACAATCCCGGAAACGATTTTGTTTTTTCTTTAATCTGATTTTACTGGTACGTTTTAGATGCACATATTGATCACATTCATCATACAGAATTGGTCCCTGTCCTCCCTACCTGGTGATTTGAGAAACAATACTGGATAGGGTAAGATTGAAGTAAGTTGAATGAATATCGTTTGAAGTTACAGAGATTTGCAAAATCTTCCATTTTCCTTCACAGAGATTTTAATGAAACCACCGAGGTGTAAAGACAGAGGGCAGAGGGCTGGAGCTCGCACGCAGGAGGCCGTCAGAGGCGGTGACGGTGGAGATGGGCCCGCGGGATGGGCGTCTTCCCTCTGCCTCCCGCCAGCCGGCGGCTCTGCTTGAGCGGGAGGAACGCGCTACCGAGAGCGCCTGGTCGGGCCGGGATGCAGCTCGGCAGCAGCGCTCGCCTCGCG
>PVKA01030116.1:0-27600 GCA_004027165.1 Ctenomys sociabilis
TTTTTTTTTTTTTTTTTTTTTTTTGAGACAGGGTCTCACTATGCAGTTCAGGCTGGCCTTAAGCTCACTTTGTAGCTCAGGCTGGTCTCGAACTCACAACAATCCTCCTGCCTCAGCCTCCTGAGTGCTGGGATTACAGGCAGGCACCATCACGCCTGGCTAATTTCTCATTTTGAGGTAGAGTCTCACTAAATGGACCAGACTGTTTGAACTTGCAGACCTCCTGCCTCAGCCTCCCAGTGTGCTAGGATTACAGGCATGTACCACCACACCTGGCTCATCTAGTTGTTTTTACCAGTGAGGTCATTTTTAGTCATGGGTTTCAGCTGTCTTGATGGGTAATATATGGAAAAAGAGGTGGAAGAAACTGAAATCTACATCTTAACCTGTGCCACCTCTGGTATATTGGGGCTCCAGCATTGAATAGCCTACTTTGTATTGCTTTCCAGGAGGCTTGGCTCTGTAAGGAACTTTTTTTAAAAAATCGTACTCAGGGCTTTGTTCCATTCTCAAAACAATCATCTAGATCTCTGGGTAAAAAGAAGGCCTGTGAAGGAAAGCAGGAAGAAATCTGTAGATGCCTTTTGGTAGAACCATTTTTTAATGTATGCCAGCAGTGTTTCCCCATGAACCTCTTAGCCCTCCTGCTTTTGGAATTGCAGTAGAGCTGATGGAGAACACAGTGATTTGTTTGGCAATATGGTAGAAAGAGCCCAACTCAAGAGTTTCTTCCTAAGTCTATATCCTTATTTTATAAGCCTAGACTTCCCATGTACCATGTAAAATTTCTCCTCCTTTACCAATTTATAACCACCTTCTGATTCTCCAGGTATTTTTCTTAAATTGTTTTTATTTTTCTTCTTTATACCAATTTCTTACTTGGGAGGCAACTTTGGGTTTGCATTGGAGGACTGCACTTTGCATTCCTGTCAGGGGCCCATAATGATGTTCCTTCTATGACACAGCCTATCCAAGGTCTGATGAAACTTCGTTTAGTAATCCATAGCGGATGACCATAATAGCAGTGTGTAAAAGAACTGTAGGCAAAGCTGTGTGTACTCACAAAAGATGACAAAATAGGCATTTTACTGAAATGTTGAAATTTACTTTCAACAGGCTTGCATTTAACTTTACAGTCACTTGAGAATCTTCTTAGACCTACAAATGAGAAAAGAAATTTAACTATATTATAAACTTTTTGCCAGGGAGATGGCTCAGTGGCATGAGCACCTGCCTGGAAAGGACAAGATCCTGAGTTCAATCCCTGGTAAAAAACAAAACAAAACAAAACATCTCCCAACCCCCCAAAAAGATTTTTTTTTTTTAATGTGGTACCAGGGATCAAACTCAGGATCTTGCATTTGCCAGGCAGGCACTCATGCCGCGGAGCTATATCCCCGGCCCCTACAAACTATTCTTTAAACATATCTGTGAGCAAAGACATAATCCGTAGGGAAAGTAAATGCCTCTGGAACTCAAAAAAATAATCTAGAAAAAAATCATTATGCAGTCCGTAGTTATAAAAGTCATATTGAAGAGTCAGAATTTCTCCTATGACGAAAATCAGGAAGACCAGAATGTGGCAATTACTTATTACTTACTGAACAGTATTCTTAAAGTTAGAAGATGGCTTAGCTATTGACAGTGGGGATGGACTTCCTGTATTTTCCAAATTTTCTACATTTAATTTTGTAATTGGAAAATAGTTCTAGGTATTATTTTAATGGAATCATTGTAGGGCATTAATAATATAAATATATAGATATATAAGAATATTTGGTGCAAGAAAAAAAACGATTTAATGCAGCATTGTCTTTGATGTTAACAAATATCCTAGGTCCAGGGATTTAGCTCAGTGATACAGTGTCTGCCTGGCAAGCATGAGGTCATGAGTTCAATTCCCAGTACCCCCCCACCCCAAAATATGCTAATCTCAGCTGAGTGTGGTGGTGTGCATCTATAATCCCAACTATTAAGGAGGCTGAGGCAGGAGGATCTCAAGTTCAAGGCCAGTTTAGGCAATTTCATGGGACCTTGTTTTACTTTTTTATTTTTGACAGAACCAGGGATTGAACTCAGGCCCTTGTACTTGCCAGGCAAGCACTTATTCTACTGAGCTCTCGCCTTGGCCCTTTGTTTCACATTTTAAACAATTAGATAAAGAGGGCTGGAGATGTGGTTCAGCAGTCCCTAGGTTTAATTTTCTGTACTGAAAAGAACACTCCTAATTTCTAACAGAATAGTTCAATAAATTACTACATATCTGTATAATGAATATAATACAACCAATAAAGTAATAATGATGGCAATATTGTCAGAGAAATTTCAAAGAGATACTACTAAATGATATTGGAGTAGATTTTGAAATGTCCCCAATATAAACATGTTTTTACCACACAAAAATAAAAGCATATGTATGAATAGGTACATATATACACATGCACATACATGTATAAGAAGCTATCATTCCATTCTAACAAGTAAAAAGCTGAAAACTGAAACATCAACAATGCATTTTAGATGTCACTGAGAAGTGAGATAAAAGAGCAAACTGCTGTCCCCCAAACTGGAGAGACAGACAGGGAGAGAGAATTACGACCTAGTGAATTATAGTCTCATGAACAGAACCTCAGTGGACAGCAGTACAGGAGCATGGAAACCTATACTGTAGCTGATAAAGGCTGGAGCCTCAGTATGCACCACTCTGAGAGAAAAGCTCCTAGGGACCCAAATGGGGAGGCCCCACCCTTTTGTGAGTTTTAATCCAGATGGTCCACCAGATCCTCATGGAGAAGGTTGGAGAAAAATTCTTGTGCTCTGACAAAGGCTGGTTGTGGGAGGAGGCATAACCATTCTGAAATACTACTAAGTGTTCTGTTCTTAATAAGGTCTGTCCTGAAAAATACTATTTTACCAGAGTCTGATAGGTTTTTACCAGAATCTAACTTAACTAGGGAAAAGCCAGTACTAAAACTACAGTATTTTTCTGTTTTCTCCAAGATAAAAACTAAATAAATAAATAAAAAGGGCCAGCCAAATAGCTCAGTGGATTAAAGTACCTGCAACCAGGCACAGGGGCCAGGGGTTCAATCCCCAGGCCTGCAGTGCTGCCCCCCCTGGGGTGCGTTGAGACAGAAGTTGAGACTAAGGATGGTAGCACATGCCTATAATCCCAGCTCTTGAGAGGCTATAAACAGGCAGATCACTATGAGGCCAATCTAGTAGTGAGACCCTGAACACCCTATAGAGCCTTCTCTAAAATACAAAAATAAACAAACAACAAAAAAACCAAAGCACTTTGGTGCGGTCCCAGTTTAGGGGTACAGGCTCACCAAAAGACTGAGACCTAGTCATAGGAACACTCTCCTCCCCGTCTACTTCCACCACAATGTTAAAGGCCTATTTATTAAGCTTTCTTTTATCTTCTTTTGATTTCTAGATTTCAACAAAAAATTACATGGTACATCAAAGGCAAAAATGCTAAAAACTGAACATGTATCAAAACTAGTTAGATAGCTGGGCCAGGGAGTTGGCTCAGTGGAATAAGTACTTCCCTGGCAAGCACAAGGGCCTGAGTTCCACAAAAAACAACTAATTAGATAAGGCAGAGATTTGAAAGTCTGTTGAAATATAAAATTAAAATAATTATGACTAATGTTCTAAGGGCTCTGGTGGAAAAAGTAAACAATATTTTTTGAACATAGATTATATAAAGCCAGGATAAGGGCCGACAAGATAGCTCAGTGGACTATATGCCTACTTTGGCAAGCACATGCACCAGTGTTTGATTCCAGCATCCCATATGCTGTGCCAGCAATCGAGTCTGGGAGTGGTGGTGCGTGCCTGTAATCCCAGCACTGGGAGGCTGAAAACAGGAGGATCACTCTGAGTCCAAGCTGTGTAGTGAGACCTTGTACCAAATACATAAATGAGAAAAAAAAAAAACCAAGGCCAGGACACAGCTCAGTGGTAGAACAATTTCTTAGCACACACAAGGCTCTGAGTTCGATCCCAAGTATTGCCAAACATGTAATACAAGCAGAGAATAAAATTCTAAGAAGAAATTTAAAAAGAAATGCTAAAAAAAAAAAAAACACTTAATAGAGATGAAGAATTCCTTTAATAAACTCATTAGTGAACTAGACACTGCTAAGAATCTCAGTTTAAAAATATAATATTAGAGAGGCTGGGAAGATAGCTCAGTAGAATAAGCACTTGCCTGACAAGTGCAAGGACCTGAGTTAAATCCCTGGTTTCACCGAAAAATAAAAATAAAAAAATATATAATACTAGAAACTTTAAAAACCAGGAAAGAAAAGGAAATAAATCCTTAAAAAGGGCTGGGGAGATAACTTGATTGGTCCACACACCTGCCTGGCAAACACAAGGACTCAAGTTCAATCCCCTGTACCATATGCTGTGCCACTGTGTAGTGAGACCTTGTATCAAAAACCTTAAAAAAGAGAACAGAATATCCAGGAACTGTGGCATAGCTACAAAACGTGTAACATAGGTATACTGGGAATTCCAGAAGAATAAAGAAAGTAACAGAAGCAATATTTGAAGCAATAAGTGAGACTTTCCCCAAAGTAATGCCACATACCAATCTACAGATGAAGAAGCTTAGAGAGCAGCAAATGGAATAAATTCTTAAAAACTATATGTAGGCACATCATAGTCAAACTACACAAAATCAGGGATAGAGAAGAAAAATCCTGATAGAATCTGGGGAGGGAGGGTTTTCCGTTAAGAAGCAAAGATAAAAATTATACCTGACTTTAACTTCGTAAGTCATGTGTGCAAGAAAAGAGAGGACTGAAATATTTATGGCTGCCAGAAAAATTTACCAACCTAGAAGTCTGCATCCTGCAAATCTATCTTTTAAAAGAAAGAGGAGCCAGAGCAGTTAGGCAGGAAAAAGAAAAAGCATCTAAATCTGGGGGTTGGGGTATAGTTCAGTGATAAAGTAACCATGGGTTCAATCTCTGGAATAGCAACACAACTCCAGGCTTGTTGTGGACTGGGAGTGACCAGAAATAAACCATGTTTCTGTGGTCAGTTGATTTTTAGAAAATGACTAAGAGCATAAAGAGGAAAAAACAGTCTTTTCAATCAACAGTTTTGAAGAAACACCACCCATGCAATGAAACTGACACTTATCTTACCACTTACATGAAAAAAACTCATGAGGCTGGCCTGGGCTAACAACACAGTGAGACCCTGTCACGGAAAAGAAAAAAGAAAAAGTGTGAGGAGATAGCTCTGAGGTCTAAGCACCAAGCTGGCAAACACCAAGGCCTGGGTTTGATCCTTGGTATTGCATGCAGCGCAGGCCCCAGAATCCGAGGTGTGCTGTGCCACCCTGAAGCCAGACATGGCGGTACATGCTTGTAATCCCAGCGCTGGGGAGGTTGAGACAGGAGGACCACTGTGAGTCTGAGCTGCATAGTGAGACCCTGTATCAATATCAAATACATATATATATATATATATATATATATATATATATATATATATATATATCAGTGGTATGATGCCTGCCTGGCAAGCAGCACAAGATTCTTAGTTCAATTTCCACTATTAAAAAAAAAAAGATTTAGACACAGTACCCCAAACTGTAGAACAACTAAAAGAAAACTAGGAGGAAATTTCCATTATATAGATCTGTGTAGTAATTTTTTGTATATGACCTCCAAAACACAGCAAACAAAAACAAAACTGCAAATGAGATTGCATCAATCTAAAAATCTACACAGAAAAAGAAACAATGTACTGAATGAAGAAACAAAAGACAAACTATTTGCAAATCCTAATATCTAAAAATAACAAGAAAACCACTCTATTAAAAAATTAGCATAGAGGGCCGGGGACATGGCTCAGTAGAATAAGCACTTCCCTGGCAAGCATAAGGGCCTAAGTTCAATCCCCGGTTCTGCCAAAAAAAATAAATAAATAAAATTTTAAAATGAGCAGAGGGCCCACATAAATATTTGTGAAAATCAAGAATACAAATGACCAGTGCTGCAAAAA
Organism: Ctenomys sociabilis; assembly: GCA_004027165.1. Classification (NCBI taxonomy): domain Eukaryota; kingdom Metazoa; phylum Chordata; class Mammalia; order Rodentia; family Ctenomyidae; genus Ctenomys; species Ctenomys sociabilis. The sequence continues at coordinate 6,031 of PVKA01030116.1, forward strand.
GAAGCTAAGCGTAAATTTCTCATCATAAAAGACATTGTTCATATGCCATCAAAATAGTCCCCAAAAAGCTAAAAAAGAAGGAAAGGTAAAGAAAACTATCACAGTAAAAAAAAAAAAAAAAAAAAAGAAGGAAATTGTGGAGAAATATGAGAGTAGCATTCATGTGATGGATCTCACTAATATGTCAATCATATAGTGAAAAGATTTATAAAGGAAACTACAAGTCTTGATCAACAGTGTCAGACAAGGTAGAAAAGCCCATTATTAGTTTTAGGGTTTTTTTTTTATTATTTTCTAATGTATTTGGTACGTGGTCTCACTATGGACTTGTAGTGATATTCCTGTTCACAGCCTCCCCATTGCTGGGATTACGGTGTGTGCCGTCACCCTGGACTCTGGCTGACTCAGCATGCCCAGGGTGGGGCTGGTGGAGCATGTGGTGCCAGAGATTGAATCCCCATTCCTACACTTGCCTAAGCAGGTGCTTAATCTACTGAGCTATCTCGCTAGCCTTTTGTTATTAATATAGATAAATGAAAGGCAAATGGCAAGTTATAGCCTATCTCAGGCTATAATTTGTGAAAAAGCTAGGAGTATAAATACAGATCTCATACAGGATAATCAGTGGTGAAAACATTTCATGCCAGTAAGGGGTGGTTTCACAAGTTTAAAGTGAGAACTGGGGTTCCTAGTGTTGCAGGCAGTGAGTTAGATAGAAATATTATAGGCAGTCGGACAGGGTCAGGCCCTTGAAGGAATAACAATGGCCCTTAAAGGAAATAACAACAGCCAGGCACTTACAACTGTGGGAAAGATGGAGGCCCCTGCTGCAAACCAAACCTAAAGACTGGCATCCGGGATTGATCATTTCTCAGGAAAAAATGTTGTCTGAAGGCCACCAGATAAGGTCCTGTTTTACATTCATGCCTGCTTACTATGTGACTCGCTACCCCATTTGGTCTTGGGCCTAATCAATTTTGCCGAGCAAATGTGCTTGTAATCCCATTGGTCGACCATAGTTTTGTCCCACTTTGCATCTGCCTAAGCAAGACTCCTTTGTTTCTACCTTAGCTCCACATGGTTTTATGGTATGAAAGTCCCTGGAAGAGACAGCTTCCTGGGCAACCTGCTCAGGTCCCCCTTATGTCCCTCTCTGACAGAAGCTTCTCTTTCCAATAAAGTTTTATCCTCAGCCTCTGTTTGTTCCTAAAACCAAAAAATTCATTCTTTGGTTTTAGAGAACATAAACTCATCCAGGTCAGGTTTGGAGTTTCACACAACCTATGCCATTAGCATAACAAGACATGGTGAAACAGCCAGGGCTGATAAAAGGGCTGCTGAAAATTATATACTCCACTTTGAAATGATGACACAGAGAAATGACTTTTGCTTTCATCAGGTTTTCAACTGCGATGAAACTGACTTTTTTCTAGAAGTAAATGCCCAGGAGAACATACATTACCCAGGAAGAGAAGAAAATGCCAGGCTATAAGCCCATGAAGGACAGGCTAACCTTACAGCTATGTGCTAATCTGAGCAGTGACCTCAAGATAAAGCCTCTTGGTTTATCACTCTGAGACCCCCACAATGTTCATAAAACATAAAGTCATGAAAAATAGTCTAGGGGTCATGTGGAGATCAAACACAAAAACCTAGGTAACAACTGTAATTTTTCTTGAGTGGATCAGGGAGGCTTTCTGTCCTTCTGTTAAATATCTAGAGGACAAAGGTTTATCACTCAAGGCTCTCTTCATCATGTACAGTGCTCCTGTTCACCCACAAAATTTGGAAGAAAATTTGGCTAAAGAATTGGCTCTCAGTTGAATTCCTCCCACCCTCTGCTGCAGCCTACAGACTGGCAGGTCATAGCTAACTTTAAGAAGATATACACCAAGAAATTGTTCCTGAAGGACTTCCAGTCACCCTGGGAAGAATATTATAACATCCTTTCCTGTGTGAGGTTAATTGAGAAATCCTAGGCCAGTGTCTTTCTAAAGACACGGAGAACTTCCTGGAAGGAAGTGTGGGCTCAGAAAATACGAGAAAGAGACTTTGAGGGCTTGAGAACATAGCTCAGTGGTCTAAGCCCTGCCTCGCAAGTGCAAGAACCTGGGCTCGATCCCCAAGACTGCATGCCATACAGGCCCCAGAGCCATGCTGGCCACCAAAACCGGACATGGTGGTGCCTGTAATGCCAGTGCTAGGGAGGCTAAGACAGGAGGATCACTACAAGTCTGAGCTATATAGGGAGACCCTGTACCAAATAAGTAAATAAATAAACTATTTTTAAAATGAAAAGAAAGAGACTTTCAAGGCTATATAGAGGAGCCTGAGCCTTCAATTTATCCTGTGGTTGATGACACTGTCACCATAGTAGAGTAACAGTGGCAAACAGTGGTGATGTTGAGGAACTGGTAGAGGGACACTCAGAGCAACTGTCTACAGAAGAGCTTCAACAACTTCTGGCTGTGCCACAGAGAACAGCAGCAGAGGAGCTTTCTGAAGAAGAGAGGGAGTGGCAGCCCTCGGTGTGGCAAACTTCTTCCTCTAAAATGAAGGAAGTCCTGAAACATTGGACAGGGCAACAAACATTTGTGGCCAGACAGAGAAAAGGCCAGTCGTTGCATTCACTTGCTTAATGACAGTGCCATGCCACACTACAGAGCAGTGAAAAGAATGAAACAGACAACTTTAGACCAGTTTTTAGTTCTGAAAGGTTGAGACCCAGTGAGCCAGAAGTAGATCCCAGCTACAGACTCTCCATGGGAGAGAAAGGACACCAGAGAGCCAGATTCCTGATGCTCTTGTGGAAGAGGATTCCCTTTCTAAATAGTAACTGCCTTCTACTTCACCCTCCCTGCAAGCCACAGATGCCAACTTGGATGGTGAGTACAGCATGAACTTGTTGTTTCTGGTAAGGAAGGCACATTTTATAACTTTTGGGTGACTACAATAGGAAAATTAGTGGTGTTTTTGGTAAGTTATATACATGATGCAATACATTTTTATTATGAAAGTTTAAGGCTGAAGCAGGAGTATTATGAGTTTGAGGTCAGTCCCAGGCTACAAAGTGAGCTCAAGGCCAGCTTCATAGCAAGACCCTATCTCAAAAAGATAGATGAATGAATGAATGAATAAATAAATAAATAATGAAAAGTTTAGTTAAGGTGTGCTTTGGGAGGTATGGAATGCATCACAGGTATTTCTATCATTTTTTTTTTTCGTTTTTATGTATTTGGTACAGGTCTCCCTACACAGCTCGAACTCATAGTGATTCTCCTGTTCTCAACCTCCCCAACATTGAGATTCCAGGTGTGGGCCACCATGCCCAGACTCAGTGGCCAGCTCAGCATGCCCAGGGGTGTCCATTATTTTGTATGGGAAAATAGTCTTGACTTACAACCAACTTGAGTTACAACCAGTCCTAGGAATGAACTGCGTTCCTAAGTCAAGGGTCCATCGTATCTACATTCCCATGTTCATTGCAGCATAATTCACAATAACCAAGATATGAAAATAACCCAAGTGTGAACCAGCCAGATAGATCATCAGACTAAAGCCCCTGCTTAGAGTGCAACAGCTGGGATTTGATCCCTAGTTTGCCATGATGGCCCTGCCTCAGAGACCCACTGAGACAGCGATTGAGACTAGGCATGGTAGTTCACACCTGTAATCCCAGGGCTTGGGAAGCTGAAAACAGGAAGGATCACTACAAGTCCTATCTATGCAGTGAGACCCTATAGACCCTATACTAAATGCATTAAAAAAAAAAAAAAAAAACCAACCTAAGTATCTAGCTAGCAATGGATGAATGTATTTTTTTTAAAAAACATGAACTATATACATAGAATGCTATTCATCCTTTAAAAAGAAAGAAACACCATCATTTGGAAAAACATGGACAAATCTAGAGTAGCCTATGCTAAGGAAACAAGCCAAGCATAGAAAAACACATCTGGGTGTGATTGCACACATCTATAATCCCAGCACTTGAGAGCCTAAGGCAAGAGGATCACTATGAGTTTGGGGTTTCTTGGGTTACATAGTAAGTTTAAGACAAGCCTGAACTATATAGCAAGCCTGTCTCAAAAACAAAAGAAACATAAATGTGGTGATATCTGATTTATATGTGAAATCTAAAAGAATCAAATTTGTCTACAGCCATACCCCCTCCCAACACACTTGGTCTCATCTAAAAGAATCAAATAGAAGTAGCATAGCAGTCATGGGAAACTGCGATGGGGGAGTAAACAGAAAGGAAGGATGGTGACTGAAAGTTTCAATTAGGAAATATAAGTTCTGGTGGTGTTGATATTGTTTGGTATGGTGATTATAGTTAACATTCTCTCTCTCTCTCTCTCTCTCTCTCTCTCTCTCTCTCTCTCTCTCTCTCTCTCTCTCTTCTCCTCTCCTCTCCTCTCCCCCATCTCCCACCTCCTTTAGCTTTTGCTATCTTCCATCACCATGAACTATTATTGTTTCTTTGCCATGTGCCACTCTGCCTTGGAGCCAGTGGATTATGGACTGAAACCTGTATAACTTGTGAACTAAATAAACTTTTCCTTCTTTAAAAAAAAAACAACTATCGTATATTTCAAAATTGCTAAAAGAGCAGATTTTAAATGTTCTGAGAACAAATAAATGATATGTGAGATGATGGATGTATTATCTGATTTAATTATTCCATAGTACATATATGTTTCAAAACTTTATACTTATAAGTAGATACATACAATAAATATATATAGGGACCGGGGAAATGGCTCAGTTGAAGAAGCACTTCTCTGGCAAGCTCAAGAGCCTGAATTCAACCCCCAGTTCCCAAAAAAAAAAAGAAAAAAAAATATATATACACACACACACACATACACACACACAATCAATCAATCAATCATCTGTCAGTTAAAAAGTTAAACTTTACTTGGGCATGGTGGCACACACCTGCAATTCCAGCACTTAAGGAGGCTCTGGTGGGAAGAATTTGAGACCAGCCTGGATTACATAGTGAGTTCAAGACCAACCTAAACTATATAGCAAGACTGTCCAAAAAAATAAATAAATAAAAAATAAACAAATAAATATTGTAAAAAATGAGAGAGAGAGAGAGAGAGAGAGAGAGAGAGAGAGAGAGAGAGAGAGAGAGAGAGAAACAACCCTCATACAGCTTTTAGAATGGCCCAGTTTCAGAGCACAACACCGGCAGTCACTGGTGAGGATGTGGACCAATGGGAACTTATGATCATTGCTGGTGGAAATGCAAAAGGTCACAGCTACTTTAGAAGACAGCTTGATGGTTTCTCACAAAGCTGAACATATTCTTACTCCATGCCCAAAAATCACACTTCTTGGTGTTTACCCAATCCAAAGAAACTGTGTAATTATAATCACAGAAAAACCTGCAGTAGATGTTTGAGGCACCTTAGTCATAATTGCCAAAACTTGGAGGCTCACCAAGACATTGAGGTTTATATTGGTGAATATAATCACTGTTTGCAAAAAGTACTGTGGAAATAAGAATATTATTACTACTAATTAGGTCATAGTATTTCCCTTCATGTACACACAAGACATTCTACAACTTCTGAAGCTTTTTCTGTCTCCAGAGAGTCCTTTGTTTTTTTCTTTCTTTCTTTTGAAGTGGTCTTATCAAGTTTCTGGGACCTCAGGGGTACAGTACTACGCTCAACCTCAAAAGAGTTCTTGTGATAGTTTTTGTTTTCTGTAATTCCTTAGTGCTTCTTCACTCTCTGCTTTATTATTTTTGAAGGGACAGAATCATAGACATTCATTAACTTATTAAACTTGTTAAACTTTCTTTCTTTTTTTCTTTCTTTCAACACAGTCTTGCTATGTAATTCAGACTGGTCTTAAACTCACTTTGTAACCCAGGCTGGCCCCAAACTCATAGAGATCCTCCTGCACAGCTTCTTGAATACTGAGATTACAGGTGTGTATCACCACTCCTGGCTGAGCACTGAACTTTTTAAATAACTCTATGGGCCAGGCAAAGTGCCACACCTCTGAAGGTACAAATGAACAGGAACATAAGCAGATACTTATAATACATATGATAAATACAATAGGATGATAAGTTTAGGATATTAGGTAGTATGGAGGAATGGAATATAAAGGCAATAGACAAGGTCAGGAAAGCAGAAAAAGTATAAACTGAGTGAGTCAGTGATATTCTTGGCTGTAAGGAAGAGAATTTCCACCTAGGATGGTTGAGACTATAAGGCTATTTGTTGCTCACTTAAATTTCTCATTCTACTCTAAGCTCCTTCTCTATAGGTGTACTCAGGGTTGTTATGGCAACTCAGTGATGTCATAAAACAAATTTTTCTGGTCTTTCCCCTCTGTAATTCTTGGTGTATTTTGTCCTCATGGTTGCCACTTCAGAGTTGCCAAAGATGGCAGCAGTTGACACATACCTGTAAGATGAGCACTCAGGAACACCGAGGCAGAAGTTCAAACCCAATCTGGGCAGTACAGAAAGATCCTATCTTAAAATAAATTTTAAAAGGTTCTGGGTTCGATCCTCAATGCCAGGAAAGTGAAAAATAAAAAATATGGTAGCAACCTCTAATTATTAGAAACACTGAGTGCAAGAAGGGAGAAGTTGCTGGGCATGATGGTACACATTTATAATCCCAGCACTCAGGAGGCAGGCCACCCTGGGCTACATATTGAGTTCAAGTCCGGCCTGAACTGCATAGCAAGATCCTGTCTCAAAAACGAATAAAAGGGGGGGGAAGGTTAATTCTAGTCACTTCCATTGGAAACAGGTAAAAAGAGAATAGGAGAAGGGCCAGCGAAATAGCTCAGCGGACTAATTCCCTGCTTAGGCAAGCATAGGGACCAAGGCTCAATCCCCACTGCACCACATCCCACACCATCCCTTCCTCTGGGCTCACTGAGCCAGCCACAGAGACTGGGCATGGTAGCGCACGTCTGTAAATCCCAGCACTGGGGAGGCTAAAATTAGAAGGATCACTGAGTATGAGCTTCATAGTAAGATCCTATACCAAGTATATTTTTTAAGAGAGAGAGAGAGAAGAGAGCTGGAAACCTCTCTAACTTGTGCTCATTTTAGGTAAAATATTATAAAACCAATAGATGTAAAAAAAACTGGACACTAGCTAGGCAGAGGCTGAGGAGGAGGATCACAAATTCAAGCCCAGTCTTGGCCATACAACAATACTCTGTCTCAAAAATAAACAGATGCATGCCTGTAACCCCAGCACTTGGGAAGCTGAGGCAAGAGAATCAATTTGAGTTCAATACGCTATTTCAAAAAAAAAAAAAGAAAAATGCCCCCCCCAAAATACATTGATATATCTCATATATAACAATGTGAAAAGATAGAAAAGATTAAATACTATATTACTATATGATTTAATTTATATGAAGTTCAAAATAGGCAAAATTATTTATGCTAATGGAATACTGAATAGTACTTATCTCTGAACAGGAAGTGTTAAATGGCAGGGGATATGAGGGAAATTTAGGGTTTTTAGTTTTTTGCAGTAATGAGGATTGAGTCCAGGACCTTGCACATGCTAAGTAAGCATTCTAACACTGAGCTACAACCCTAGCCCTTCTTATTTTGAGATGGGGTCATAGTAAGTCACCTAGGTAAGGATGAAATTTGAGATCCTCCTTCTCAGCCTCCCAAGTAGTTGAGATTACATGCTTGGCTTAATTAAAAAAAAAAAAAAAAAAAAGATCTGGGCAGTGCACTCAGGAGGCTGAGGGAGAAGGATCCCTATGAGTTCTAGGCCAGCCTTAGCTATAAAGTGAGCTCAAAGCCAGCCTGAGCTGCATAATGAGACCCTGTCTCAAAAAGACAACAGCAACAACAAAATCTGGGTAGTGATGGATAGATTATAGTTGGGTTTTTTGGTTTTTTTTTAGATATTTTGTGTGTATATGTTCCTGGGGATTCAACCCAGAGCCTCATGCTTGCTGGGTAAGCATTCTATCACTCAGCTGTATTCTCTGCCATTTACTCATTTGTCTATTTATTTAATGTTTGGTCTTTTGAGACTCTCACTGTGTAGTCCAGACTGGCCTCAAACTGGTGATCCTCTTGCCTCAGCCTCCTAAGTAACTGACATTACAGGCATGTGCTATTATTCCACCTTTTAAAAAAATTCTAGAGCCTGGGAGATGGCTGACTGGGCCTGGGAGATGGCTGAGTGGAATAAGCGCTTCCATGGCAAGCGCAAGGGCCTGAGTTCAATCCCCAGTTCCGCCAAAAAAAAAAAAAAAAAAAAGGAATTATAAAAAAATTCTAATAGCCTTACTAAGGTATTATTGACTTACAATAACATATATATTCAAGTTATACAATTCACTACATTTTGACGCATCTATATAATCACAATCACTGTGAGGAAAATGAACATATCTATCACCCAAAAAGCCTTCTTGTGCTCTTTTGCTCCCTGATTCACAGCCCTTCCAGTCTACAGGCAGCAACTGATCCTCATTTGCCAAGTTTTGACTTGTAGAATTTTATATCAATGGACTCCTACAGCATATACTATTTGTCTTCTTTCACTCAGGATAATTATTTAGAATCCATCCATGTATGCCATGTATCAATAGTTCATTCCATTTATGGATGGATAATAATCCAACATTTCATTGGAATGTGCACCACAGTCTACTTAGTCAATTGCAGGGTTATTTCTAGTTTTTCACTATTTTAAATAAAATTGCTATGGACTTTTATATATGCATTATTGCATAGATAAGGGGGAGAGGAACAAGAGGGGAAAGGAGAAGAAAGAAGGGAAAAGTAAAACAAAATGAGAAAAGAAGAATGGAAACAAAATTTTTGTAAATGGGGTGGAAGGAAGGGGTTGAGGAGTGGGTAGGAGAATGAAAACAGCATCAAGTTATATCACTTACAGGTACAGATTCTCTTTTTTTTTTTTTTTTTGTCTTTTTGAGACAAGGTCTCACTATGCAGTTCAGGCTGGCCTTAAGCTCACTTTGTAACTCAGGCTGGTCTCGAACTCACAACAATCCTCCTGCCTCAGCCTCCTAAGTGCTGGGATTACAGGCATGCGCCACCATGCCCAGCCAGATTCTTTATGATGGATGTGATCATTATGTACCAATAAAATCTGATTGAAAAATAAAGAACAAAACAAGCAAAAAATAAAACAAAATGAAACAAGGTGATAAGCACATGGTATAGTAGGTGTTAGGACAAGATTAATTACAAGGTGCATTGGGAACACACAGGTGAGGTCAGAATAGGCATTTAGAAAGAGAACTGCTTAAGGAGAAACATAAGAGATGGCAAGAATAACTCAGAGGAAACAGTCTCTTGGCTTGCATTTGAATTGCAGCAGAGTGACATAAATACCATCCTCTTTAAGGGGAAGACTTTATAGAAGTTCTGGTGAAAAAAGGAAAAGTATACTAAATGATAATTGACAAAGTGAGCTTAAGGCCAGCCTGAACTGCATAGTGAGACCCTGTCTCAAAAAGACAAAAAAAAAAAAAGATAATTGAATATGTAGTGCCTCTTTTAAATACTTTTTTTTTAGACAGTATCTTTCTATGTAGCATAGACTGGCCTCAAACTCATGATGATCCTTCTGCCTCAGCCTCCTCAGTGCTGGGATTACAAGCATGCACTGCTACAGCTGGTTTAATATGTCTTAAACAGTATTTCCTGTATTCTATTTCTAATGAACATCAAACAAATTTCACAGGAGAATAAAAACTTGTAAGGCTTTATTTTTTTCTTTTATTTCCTATAAATTTATTTAGAGGGGATTGGGATTGAACCTAGGATCTTGTGCAAATCACTTTACCATTGAGCTGTCCTCAAAATCTTGATCCTCGTGTATCAACTTTTCAAGTAGCTAGAATTATAAGCATGTGCCACTATGCTTAGCTTAATTTCCTATCATGTCTTAAAGTTTTTCACTGCCTTTGGTGTCTCTTACTCTGGAAATTTTCAAATACAGATCCACTAAGCTAGAAACTCAACACAGCATGACAAAATGGAAGTCTTAATGAAACACAGCAGGATTACCAGCTAAAAATAAAGGACAGTAGATACCAGATTCCCAAAAGAAGTGCTAACCCAGGATTTATTGGGTAACTGACTTTTGAATTTTGAGGGTATGTAGTGGTCAAGGAGAAGGAATACCAGCCCTTTGTATTTCTTGTATTTTGAGACATTGTCTTGCTAAATTACCCAGGCTATGATTGAACTCAAAATCCTCCCAAGAATGCTGAGATTATAGTCATGTACCACCACATCTAGTAGGTTTTTGTGTACTGACTGAACACCCTGTATATTATAGATTTTAAATGTTTTATTTTATAGCATCTGCCAGATGAACACATTTGTAAATTAATACTACTGCTTCTTATTTCAGGACATAGATTTCACAAAGTAAAGCATGTACATCAATTTTTTAAATTCTTAGTTTAAGCCAGTCATGGTGGCACTCACTTATGGTAGGGCACTTGGGCAGCTGAGGCAAGAGGATTGTCATGAATTTGAGGCCAGCTTGGGCTATATAGCAAATTAAGGGATAGTCTGAACTGCATAGTGAGACCTGTCTCACTCATACAGTGAAAATGGCCTTGCTTACAAAACTTATATAGATTTAATGCAATTCTGATCAGAATTCCAATACCGTAACTCATAGAATGAGAGAAAATAATCCGACAATTCATTTGGAACCAGATGAGACCTAGAAAAGCAAAGGCAATTCTGGGCAACAAGGGCAAGGCAGGGGTATCATAATCTCTGACTTGAAATTATACTATAAAGCTACTATAATTTAGTAATGGCAAAAGAGACCCAGTGATCAGTGGAACAGGTTAGAAGATGCAAAAATGATTCCAGATGTACTCATCCATCTTATCTTTGATAATGATGCCAAACATTCATTGGAAGAAAGATAGCGTCTTTAATAAATGGGGCTGGAGGTGCTGTGCATGGTGGTGCATGCCTGTAATCCTGGCACTTGGGAGGCTGTAAACAGGAGGATCACTATGAGTCTGATCTGTGCAGTAACACCCTGTACACTCTATACACCTTATCCTAAATACAAAATAAATAAATAAATAAATAAATAGGGCTGGAAAAACTGCACTTGCCAAAGATTAAAATTGGACCCATGTCTTTCACCATGCACTAAACTAAATTCAAAATGGATCAGAGATCTAAACATTAAAACAGAAACATAAAATCTGTTGCCCTCCTATTATCTTATTTTGAATTTTTTTCTCATTAAAATAAATACATTTAGGACCAATGAGATAGCTCAGTGCCTTCTTAGGCAAGCATAGGACTAAGTGCCTTCTTAGGCAAGCATAGGGACCAGGGTTCGATCATCAGCACCAGACACTGTGCTGGCCGCACCCCTGAGTGTGCTGAGCTGGCCACGGAGACAGGAAATGGTGGCTCACACCTGTAATCCCAGCTCTGGGAAAGCTGAAAACAGGAGGATCATTAGGAGTCCAAGAAGCACAATGAGACCCTGTACCAAATACATAAAAAAAAAATTCTTAGTTTAGAATATTAGTTCTCTTCCAAAAATGTAATGCAGACTCCAAAGCTCTTTACTTTCACTGGAATAATTTCCAATGGCTAAAGTGATAAACTCAACAGAATTTGGAAATGCAGAACCATACTGACCATTTCACCTATTTTCTTGGTCTTGTCAGTGTATTTTGGAATAAAAGCACCTGATTTACCTCAAATTGTGTTTAGTTTTTATGTTTAGTCATAGTTTCACTATGTTGCCCAGCTGGGTCTCAAACTTGGGAGCTCAGATAATCCTCAACAGTCAGCCTCCTGAGGAGCTGCCTCCAGGCATGGCAAGCACACCTGGGTCATTTACTGAGTGGACCAATCCAGAGTTAGATTTAAGTTCATGGTATTATAATTATTATATAATGTTCTATATTATTCAGTAGTGACATTATAGGCCTATAATGAGACTCCATTTATCTATCTGTAACTTAATCTAACTTCATGCCACACACTTATTTTTGGTAATAGATTTGAAAGAGAAAGTCTTGTTAGGAGACAAAAGTATGAAGAAAGGCCCATGAATCAGAATGTGCCCAGTCTTTTACTTACTGTGATCGAATGGATGCAAGTGATTTTCTGAAAGGAGACTGAATATCTAACTGGAGCAGTCTAGGAATATCTGGGTACCCACCCATCTGGGCCCAGAGTGATGTTACTGATGTTTTCTTTGTTATTGGGTAGCTTGAGGTAGACTGATCAGCGTTCCAAATGGCCTGCCTCACAGCTTCTTTTTGTCTATAGAATTAGAAAACATTAAGTGGAAGTGTCAAATTCTCATGAGTTCCATAGCCAATAAAAATGAGTCTTATTCTTCCCTCTTCTCTTTGTCCTATAATGCACTCCCTTTGTTATGTCCACTGTGACAGAGGAATGGATGAAAGGCTAAAATAGTTCACAAAGCTATATATTCATAATTTTACCTTGTAACATTTTAATGTATTTTGTGCAGGGTCTCAGTACACAACTCAGACTCATAGTGATCCTCCTGTTTTCAGCCTCCCCATTGCTGAGATTACTATCTCAGTCCCCAATTTAGAGCTCAGGGGGTGGGGATGGCACAGCATCTGGTGCAAAGGATCAAACACCGGACACTGTGCTTGCTTAAGCATGCACTTGGTCTGCTGAGCTATCTCACCAGCCCTCCTAGTAACATTTTAAAACAACCTTCTCAACTTCATCATATATATAGACCATATATCTTTTCCCTATCCTTCCCAAAACTTCTCCCTTCTTAAAAAGAAGAGAAAGGAAGGGGCTGGCCAAATAGCTCAGCAGATTAAAGCGCCTACAAGTAGGCTCAGAGACTGGGGGTTCGATCCCCTGACCTGCCTGCCATGTTGGCTTTGCCACTGGGGCTCACTGAGATGCAACTGAGACTGGGCATGGTGGCGCACACCTGTAATGCCAGCTCTTGGGAGGCTGAAAACAGTGAGACCCAGAATGCCTTGTAGACCCTTCCCTAAAACACACACACACACACACACACACACACAAAGAAGAGAAAGAAAGGAATAAGGGAGGTAAAAGGGGGATGGAGGGGGGAGGGAAGGGGGAGGGAGGAAGAGAGGAGAGGCGTTAATGGTTCTCAGTGTCTTTTTTAGATATTCTTAAAATAGTTGGTTTCTTAGAAGGAATTATCTTTACTTTTAAAGGAACTCAAAATCAAATGTTACATATTTAAGTAAAAGTAGAAGCAAGTAAATGTCTTGATAAATTAGCTAAGGAAATTAATACACCCATAGACTCTTATATATATCATAACTAGAGGTAAGGGGAAGCTCTTGGTCAGAACTAAGAACAAATACATAAAAAGCATTGCGTGCCACATATACTACAAAGTTTTATGTCAGTCTTTCTATCACATACCTAAATTTATGGAAAATGTCAGATGTTTTGTCTTCTTCAATCAGTAACTCTAGGAATGGCTGTGGAGCAAACTTGGTAGAGGCAGGTATCTGCTTTTTGGCAACTGTCAAGGGGATAGGTTGACTAAGATTCAATTTATACATCTTTTGGAACTACAAATAAGAGAGAAAAAGGAATCATTATATCATTTCACAGTCTTTTGACTACGCCCAGATAAAACAAAGGAATCACAGAAACACAAGGCCACAGTTTTTAGGAAGGTCTTTTGAATGGAGACTAAACGGTGACTCCTTTTCTAGAGATTCACACATCCTCTTCCTTTACTCCACTTCTCACAAATGCACAATTTCAGACATAGTAGCTACGATGTATAAAAACTTTGGTCTTAAACAGGCATGGTGGTGCATGTCTGTAATCTCAGCACTCAGGAGATTGATCCAGGAGGATCTTTACCAGTTCAGGACCAGCCTGGGGGCTACAAAAGTGAGCACAAGGCCAACCCAAACTGCCCTGTCGCAAAAACAAAACAAAACTAGTTTTGTCTTGAACTAGGTGTAATGGTGCACACCTGTAATCCCAGCACTCAGGAAGCTGAGGCAGGAGATCACTCAGAGCTTGAGGCCAGCCTGGCCTGCACAGTGAGCTCAAAGCCAGACTGAAATGCATAGCAACATCCTGTCTCAAGAAAAAAAAAAAAAGGCGGGGGGCCGGGGATATGGCTCAGTGGAATAAGCGCTTTCCTGGCAAGCCCAAGGACCTGAGTTCAATCCCTGGTTCTGCAAAAAAAAAAAAAAAAAAAAAGAAAAGAAAGAAAAAATAATAATCCTATAATTCTAGCTTGTGGTATTCATTACTAGTACTTTAATTTGTGCTAGGAGATTCCAAACAGATAATCCCACAGAAGTTATATAACCTTTTGGAAAGTCTCTATTACACCCAAAGACATATGGATGCCTTTTGCCTTTGTTGTAAATTGATAATTTTTTTAAAATTCTTTCATTCATTTATTTATATGTTTTTGAGATACAGTTTCATGAGGCAGTTCAGGCTGGCCTTGAACTCACTTTGTAGCCCAGGCTGGCCTCAAACTCACAGTGATCCCCCTGCCTCAGCTTCCCAAGTGTTGGGATTACAGGTGAGTGCAGGCCTAAATTCTCAATTTGAAACTAACAAAGCAGAGATTTTGGGGCTGGGGAGATGGCTCAGTAGAATAAATGCTTCCCTGGCAAGCACAAGGGCTTGAGTCCAATCCCCAGCTCTGCAAAAAAAAAAAAAAAAAAAAAAAAAAAAAAAAAAAAAAAAAAAAAAAAAAAAAAAAAAAAAAAAAAAAAAAAAAAAAAAAAAAAAAAAAAAAAAGAAAGAAAGAAAGAAAGCAGAAACTTCAAGTCATCTATAAGCTGGTAAATGTGAGTTAAGTAGGAAACAACTGAGCATTTCTGAAGTCTCCTATTCTCATCTAGAGATCCAGAAAATATAACTGTTGTCAATTTAGAATTTTTGCTAAAGTCATCACATAAGGAATTGTGTCCACGAAAGTAAATGTCCACCCAAACCTGTGAATGTGTCCTTATTTGGAAAAAGAGACTTTGTCAATGTGAGTGAGTTAAGGATCTTAATATTTAACTGTCCTCACAAAATCTTGGAGAGGCTTTTTCTTTTTTTTTTTTTTTTGGCAGAACTGGGGCTTTAACTCAGGCCCTTGTGCTTGCCAGGAAAGTGCTTATTCCACTGAGCCATCTCCCTGGCCTGAAAAGGCTTTTTGTTTTCTTTTCTTTCTTTTTTTTTTTTTTTTTGTCTTTTTGAAACAGGGTCTCCCTATGCAGTTCAGGCTGGCCTTAAGCTCACTTTGCTGCTCAGGCTGGTCTTGAACTCACAACAATCCTCCTATCTCAGCCTTCTGAGTGCTGGGATTACAGGCATGCACCACCACGCCCGGCTTGAAGAGGCTTTTCTGTGCTGCTCACTGCTCTGCTATCTTCCCAGAAGTCCTCTGTTTTTAAAAAAGTGCAATCCAAAAATATCTGAATACAGTTTAAGCATCAGCCAGCCATATGTGAAATATAAGATGGAAATAAAATTTACTTCCCTCTTTAGGTGGAAGGGTGGTATGTGTGTGTATGTATGTGTGAAAGAGAGGGAGAGAGAGACAGAGACAAAGACAGAGGTAGTAGAGAATGAAAAATAAATTTTAGTTATTACTCTTGTAGGTGGCATAATTGGGTAGGTACTCCAGGGGGCCATGTTTTACAGAGAGCCATGGGATCCCCTTCTAAATTAGTTTTGTCTCAGGAAATAAAATTTACTTCCCTCTTTTAAAAGACTTAATTAAGTTCATTATAAATTGAAATTTTCAATTAAGTGAGAAGGCTGGGGATATGAAACCAATAAACAAAAAGAGAAAGGACTAGTCAAGGGTTGTGAACCTGTGGCATAGGTGCTCCAGCCAGCTATCTGTTATTGAACACTCTAAAAGGTTTGCTATCCTGGGGTAGGTGGTAGAGCATTCACTTGTTTGTGTAGGTAGGTGAGGAAAAAATTCAAGTTTTCTTATAAGTTCTTAGTGATAATGGATCTGGTAACAAAAGTCATATTAACATGAAAAAAAACATGAAGTTTATTAACTTCCATATGTATATGGAAAAAGTCAGGGAATGTGTAGTTCTTAGAGAGGCAGCTTTGTCTTCCTCTGATAGTGTGTTCAACAAAGAATAGCATATTTTTAGATTACTGACAAGACAAATGAAAAGGATTTTGAGTATCTAAAGGTGAGAACTTGTGGGAAAGAAGTAAATGGTAGATAAAGCTGGTTAGTAAAGCTTGTTGAGATAGGTCTCAGGTGCAGGTGCCAGGCTTAAAGTTGTTTGTCTGTCATTTGTTTCCCTCCTTCTTAGCTACCTGCCTTTTTTTTTTTTTTTTTTTTTTTTTTTTTTTTTTTTTTTTTTTTTTTTTTTTTTTTTTTTTTTTTTTTTTTTTTTTTTTTTTTTTGAAACAGGCTCACCACATAGTTAAGACTGGCCTTGAATTCACTATGTAGTCTTGGCTGGCCTTGAACTTGCAGAGATCCTCTTGCCTCAGCCTCCCAAGTGCTAGGATTTTTATAGGTATACACTACCACACCTGCTGTTCTTTCTAATAGAAAGTAGGGAAGGATATCTTTTGTATTTGTAAATTTGTGTCCTGCTTTAGGCAAATAAAAGGGAGATAGAGAAAAATTTGATTGTCCTGAATTAATCAAGCAAGTCCTAAATTCAGTGACATTGGCCTTATAAGTCAGAGGAGATGGGAGAGATCCCACTCCTAAAATCTGAGCATGCTGGGAGGCCAAGGCAAGGTTCAAAAAGTGAGCCCAATCTGAACAACTCAGTGATTTTAAGTGAGACCCTGTCTCAGTATAAACAAAAAGAGGATACAAAACTCACAGGGAAGAAGGCTAGTTGAAGAAGGCAGAGGTTGGAGTATTATGGCTACAAACTAAAAAACACCAATAATTGCTGACAGCTGTATAATCCAGGCAAGAGGCTTGGAACAGGTTTCTCAAAGCTTCCAGAAAGAACCAATCCTGAAACACTTTGATGACATCAACCCTGGCTTCTAAAACTATGAGAAAGTGAATTTCTGTAGGGATTTTTCTTTCTTTTATGAAGCTGTATTTTTTATTTTTCACTTTTTACTAGTGTACGTATATTTCTGATATATAATAAATGATTCATTGTGGGGAATTGGTATGTATACGTATCACATCTCAATCCTTTTTACATCCCCTTCCCCTGTCTTCATCCCATCTCTTTCCATCCATTGATATCCCTTCCCTTTTCCACTAATGTTAAATTGAATTTGTGGTACTGTGTTCAGCAGCTGAGGACACTACTATATATATTATCTAGGATATATATATATATATATATATATATATATATATATATATATACTCTTCAGGTAAAGCTATTTTCAATGTTTGCTGCTTGTATTTATTTATATATTTTTTATTTTTTATTTTTTGGCGGAACCAGGGATTAAACTCAGGCTCTTGTGCTTGCCAGGGAAGCGCTTATTGTACTGAGCCATCTCCCAGCATCCAGTATGTATTTTTTGCAAGGGGGGGGAGAGAGAGAGAGTGTTACCTGGCTAAATAAATGCACCATTTTCTTCAGGAATTGATTTCTTCTCTGCTCCAGATGCTTCTGTTTTTCAGTCCATGCACCCATTACCCTTTTCTGATACTCATCCATTCTGCTCAGTGTGATGTACAGGTACTTGGCCTCATAACCCTTCCCAGTGTTTTGGATGGCTTTTAATCGCTTGATTATGTTGTATCTTAAAAAAAATTAACAAGAGTGAGATTGGTACAGTTACTGAGCCTGACTTGGCAAAAGTGTGTAGTGTTATCTAATGTGGCTTTATTCTAGTCCTCTTTATGAGTAAACTTCTAATAATCTACTAAATTTGAACTCTTCACAAAATTTTAGTGTTACAGTAGTGTTGCTTAATTACTATTTTATTAAAAATTCAAATATACTAATTTGTAATAAAAATTATCTTAGGAGACAAAATACTTAATTTTTAAAATACTGTTATGTGTAGGTCCCATGGAGTTATGAAAAAAACATCCTTACCCTTGAAACATTTACAACCCACAGTAGATTAATAAATCTAGAAATATAAACATGTGGCATGAAGAAAAAGAAAGCATGATTAGTTCTAAAATGAATAATAAGGGTTATTAAAAAATAAAGTCTTGCCGGGCGTGGTGGTGCAGGCCTGTAATCCCAGCACTCGGGAGGCTGAGGCAGGAGGATTGTTGTGAGTTCGAGACCAGCCTGAGCTACAAAGTGAGCTTAAGGCCAGCCTGAACTGCACAGTGAGATCCTGTCTCAAAAAGACAAAAAGACAAAAAGACAAAAAATAAAAAAATAAAGTCTTTATAGGAAGGTGTGGAACCAGATATATTTTGTTGTTGCTATTTTCTTTTGTTTTATTGACACAGGGTCTTGCTTTACAGTTTGGGCTGGCCTTGAACTCTCAGTAATCCTCCTGCCTCAGCCTCCCCAGTGCTGGGATTACAAGCATGCACCACCATGCCTGGCTTTTTTTTTTTTAGACAGGATCTCACTATATAGTTGATTCTGAACTCACTGTGTAGCCCAGGATGGCCTTGCAAGTAGTGATCAGGAAACTGGGTAGCCAGTTAAAAAAAAAAATGAGGTACATATCTCCTAACACCAAATCATAAATCAAAGACTTAACTGTAAGATGAAAATTAATAACCAAACTTTATTTTATTTTTTATTCATTTTAATGAGAAAAAAAGATAAAATAACAATGTTAGTTTCAAAACAGGTTAGTAGGATAGTTACAATAATTAATACCTTGCATATTTTTGTCTTCATAGTAGTTATTCAGAGGACAAGATGCAGACATGGTATCTTTGTCTAAACAATATTAGTACAAATATAACCAAACTTAAAAAAGTACTAGGGGGCCCAGGGAGATGGCTCAGTGGAATAAGCGCTTGCCTGGCAACTGCAAGGGCCTGAGTTCAATCCCCAGTTCTGCATAAATAAATAAGTACTAGGCTGCCTGGCTATCTCAGTCGGTAGAGCATGAGACTCCTAAAAAAGCACTAAAAGAAATCTAGAATTAATTAATGAAGACAGGGTCGCACTATGTAGTTTAGGCTGGTCCTGAACTCACTATCACACTGTTGAAGAGCAATACCCCTCATTCTTTTTTTTTTAAATGTATTTATTTAGTACATGGTCTAAAGGGTCTCACTACACAGATCAAACTAGTTAGTAATGGTCCTCCTGTTTTCAGTCTCCTAACCACTGGAATTACAGGCGCGTGACCACGCCCAGTCTCAGCACACCCCAGGGGCGGGCTGGCACAGCACTCCCGGTCCCTGGGTCTGTCTAAGCCGGTGCTTTCATTTGCTGAGTTATCTGACTAGCCCCTAAACTCACTATCAAAACTAGCACAAGGTATTATCAGACCTTTTTGTTCACTACCAACATGATAGTTGGAATACAGCATATAACATTTCTTGCTTTATTTTGTATTTCTTTTAGCATATGTAGTATGATGACTACAGTAACCCAGGCTGGCCTGGAACTCACAAAGATCCCCCTGCCTCAGTCTCCTGGGTGCTGAGATTATAGGTATTGGCTACCATACCTGGTTCAAGGAAAAATTGTTAAAATGTATCTCACAGAGGGACTTTCAAAGAAGGCACAATGCATTACTTAAAATATTGATGTATTTAAAGATATACAAATCAAACTCTTCTACAAAGCACTGCTGCAAAAAGAATCAAGGTGTAAGTCAGAGAAACTTAGCAATTTATATCATAGACAAGAGATTAATTTTCCAAACTTTAAATGAGTTATATAAATCAATTTTTAAAATTTTGACAATACAATTTTAAAAATAGATAACACATTTGAATAGGGTATTTTAGACAAAATGAAATACAAATGGGTCTTAAATCTACATATGATAAAAGAAATATAAACTAAAACAAGTAATATTATATGCTGTATTTCAGTTATCACATTGGCAGTGAACAAAAAAGTTTGGTAATACCCTGTGCTAGTTTTAATGTGAGGGAATAATTGTTTCATGATACTGATCAAGGGTTGGGTATGTAGCTCTGGGGCATAGAACCTGCCTAGCAAGCACAAGGTCCTAAGTTCAATTCCCAGTACCAAAAAACAAAATAGTTTCTTTTTTTTTTAAATCATAATACTAATCAACACAAACTGTTACAATTTTTTTGGAAACAATTTGACAAATATTAAAATTAGAAAAGCATTTTTCTCTTTGATTCAGAAATTCTAAATCATAGTGTATATGTAAGATTACTCACTAAAGTATGTTTTTATAATGGCATGCCATTGAGCAATGTTTTTTTAAATTTTACTTTTGTTTTATTGAAGAACAAATATCGATGAGACAGTTTTAAGATACCTTGACAAGATGGATTTCATAAATTAATACATTGCAAACTATTTCATAATGCTTTGGTATCATAGAAGGTGCATATATGATATTATACTTACAGACATTATTATAGCAGATGTCTCTTATCAGTAAATTAAGAGACTGTAGCTGTTTGCATATCTTATTTTTTATACCTGAATTACATCAAAGATTCAATAATTAATACTTTCTACCTTGTTATTTTCCTAGCGGTTGTCCATCGTACTAGAAGCTGACATAATATCCTGTCCAACCACCATTAGTGCAAATCTTGCCCCTCATAGAATTATGTAGAAGCACAGCATTATCAATCCCAACTGTACTGTCCATACACACACATCATGATTCTTCCATTCTATACCCCTTCCTTGCACTACACCTGTCAGAGATGGGCACTCCATTGTCATTCAACTAACTTAGGTGCTTGAACTCAACAACACAATCCAACACAGTCCAGCATTCCACAACAGTAGTGAGTTATCCGAAGATGTTGTCGACCATAGCCATTTACAGCTCAACTTAATATTATGGCCCTGTGATGTATACTTCATTTTTATACTTTTCTGCTGGATGGTTAAGATCTAGATAGAGCAAGACTTATATACCAACACATGTACTTTATATTTCTTATGAGGTCAGTGAAGTCCCCTCAGGAGGCATCACAATTCCTGACTTGAAATTATACTACAAAGCCACTGTGATAAAATCAACATGGTATTGGCAACAAAATAGACCTGAGGATCAGTGGAATAGATTAGAAGACGCAGAGGCATCTACAATCACACTCAGCCATCTGATCTTCGACAAAGGGGCTAAACAAGCTCAGTGGAAGAAAGATAGCCTCTTTAACAAATGGTGCTGGAAAACATGGCTTTCTACATGCCAAAAACTAAAACTTGACCCAGCTCTATCACCATGCACTAAGTTAAAGTCAAAATGGATTAAAGATCTAAACATTAAAACAGAAACACTCAATCTCTTGGAAGAGAAAGTAGGAGGAACTCTTGAAGACATAGGGGTAGCTAAAGAGTTCATGAACAAACATATATTCGCAGGCTGGGCGTGGTGGCACATGCCTGTAATCCCAGCACTTGGGAGGCTGAGGCAGGAGGATTGTTGTGAGTTCAAGACCAGCCTGAGCTACAAAGTGAGCT